>OX352260.1:662500-947500 GCA_947086405.1 Esperia sulphurella | reverse complement strand
GTTATACAAAATATCTATTAAAAACTATTTTTTTATGGTTTACTAACCGTGCCCGCGGCTCCGCTCGCGTGGTCTACAGAATCCGCTCCCGCTCCCACTCTTGCTCCCTATCCCACTCCAACTGTAGTACAAAGCAATCGTAATGTGAATTGTACCGAACATAATAATTATACTTCTTTTTTTATATTGCATATACTTAAAGGTTTCTACAAAAAATTACTTAATTAATATCTCAGGTTCTAAGTTGCGTATCAAGATGAAACATGCACCAAATTTTAAGTTAGAGCTTCAGCAAGGCAACTGTAAAAACTGCAACAAATTTTATTCAGTAGTTTTTGAGTAATGAGGTAACAAACATACATACAGACAAACAGACAGAAAGACAGACAAAAAATCTAAAACTCTATAAAGACCCCTCATACACATTTTTCTACAATATCTCCCATGTACAGACATAGACCAGTTACAGTTTTATTATAGGTATAGATATAAGAAATGCCATCGCTTAGGTTTAGCCGGACTTATCAAGTTCAGTAAGACACAATTATTACGAGTCATCATCAGGTTATTTTTGTCTCCACTGCAGGAGCACAACCCTCTCTCATCTGCCGGAGACAGGCGGAGGATTTGGCCTATACTCCCCGCGCTGGCCAGACGAGTTGGGGAGGCCTGGTTGATGTTTTATAATGTATTATTCCCTTAGTCACCTTGTACGACATCCACGGGAAGAGTTGGAGTGGTCCTATTCTGCTCCACCGGAAACCACACGGCAGTGTTATTACGAGTACATACTGAAAATATAACTTAAAATAAACTTAAAATAGGTGATTGAACTGACCCACCGGTGTGGGGCGATGCAATGCCTATTTCGTAATCGATTTAAGAATCAGAATTAATTTACAATTTCGTAGTCAGTTACGAACTTTGGTTACCAAATGGAACGATACTGTATTGTATCGTTTATGTTTACGTAAAATGCATATATTTGTGTATACGTCCATTATCATTTGCTACTACTCTGCCGTGTGGTTTCCGGTAGAGTAGAATAGGACCACTCCAAGTCTTCCCTTGGATGTCGTACAAGGCGACTAAGGGAATACATTTTATGACATCAATCAGGCCTAATAATATTTATTCACTAACACAACAAATTTAACATTATATGTAAACACATTCATTATCATTATTACACATATTATTAATTAAATTACATAAAAACCATTATATTATTTTAAAATTAAAGGGTGGACGATGATGTGCAAGAGAGAGGTTCCCAACTCAGCGAAGTGCTCGGGTGCAGCGCTGGTTTTCTGCTGGGGCCTGGGCTGGGGTGTCTCAGAGTGTTGTGTAGGTGTGTGGGATGTGTGTGTGTGTGTGTGAGTGTGTGTGATAATGCCGAGACAATACAATACACTTTATTGCACAAATAAATACAGTTACACGTTATAAAAGTTACAAATAGTACAATTTAGGCGATCTTATCGCTTTAAGCGATTTCTTCCAAACAACCTATGTATGTACATAAGCATAACAGAAGGCTAGGTTGGTACTTGTTGTTATTATGCCCCCTTCCAACTTATGTAGTATAATTCATTAGAATCCAAAGTAAAATCACAATTACAAAGTAAAAATAAAAGACAAAGTTTACAATATAAGTAGTAGCACAAAACTCCAAGTGAAAACGCCTTCATAATAACGTATTACGAATAAAGGCATACCTCCAATTTGTAACGGTGTTACGCACGATTTATTCGAATAATGTCCCCCGATTGATGTCACACGTAACAAAGGAGAACACAGGTTTAATAAATGCGTTGATAACAGAATGGGTGCGTGCCGCGCGAGCGTGTGATGCCAAATTAGCGAAACCTTCACGGGACTTTCACTGCTTAATTGGTTAAGGATGATTTGAAGAACAAAATTCGTATTATGGAAGATACAATTTAATATCCAGCGCAATTTAACGCAGGCGTTGATTATAGACAACTCGCTGTTGCCCGCGACTTCGTCCGAGTGGACAACTTAACATCACAATTTATAATGTATTTCCCGTAGGAATGAGATGGTTTTCGGGATAAAAACTATCCTATGTCCTATTTCAGGACCTAACATATATGTGTGCTAAGTTTCATCCAGATCTGTCCAGTGGTTGAAGCGTGATTGAGTAACAAACATCCAAACTTTCGCATTTATAATATTAGTGGGATGGGATGGCGTGCGTTACTACAATAAGGTTCCGAATGAAATTATTAACTTGTCTGAACAAAAATTCAAATCTTCTATAAAGATTAATCTGTGCAAGAAAGCCTACTATAAGTTAGATGACTACTTAAATGATAAAAGTCCACGGAGTGCTTGATGGCTCAGCATAGGTAGACTTAATGATTGTAATGAATAAGATAAATCAAAGGTAGGGCCCTGTGCCGTTAGGTTTGTTGCCACTTCTTCCCCTCGGTTATACAGGTGGAAGTGGAGTAGTTTTAGGCAGAATTTGACGTCAAAAAGAGAATAATGTATTCCAATTTTTAAAATAAATATTTGATTTTAATTTTGATGTACTAGAAACAATGATTATTTCATTACAACGAACTAAAAATGCATGTAGGGATTGAAATATCAAACTGTTTGCATTTTGAGGGGTTTTGTCATAAAAAAAAATTAGTCCCATTATCATCAGCCGAAATACGTCCACAGAACACAAGCCTCCCCAATAGAATTCCACTTTTGGTGGGCTGTCCATTGGGGGATTTGACATAACCACCACGCTTGGCAGGCGGATTGGTGATCACAGTAATGATCTTAATATACACAGGAGAACTCTGTTGTCCGTCACTGGTGCAGAATAGTGCCACAATCAATATTTTCGTGGGTGTCGTCAGGGGTCTGTAACGGGTCCATGTGACATCCCACTAATATTATAAATGCGAAAGTTTGGATGTCTGGACGTTTGTTACTCAATCACGCTTCAACCACTGGACGGGACGGGATGAAACTTGGCACAAATATAGGTTAAGTCCTGGAATAGGACATAGCATATAAAAATGTGTATTGTTAAGTTGTCCACGCGGATGAAGTACCGAGCAACAGCTAGTATTCTAATAAAGCATTTGGCGTTACCTACGATAGTTAAATAGCAAACGCTTATAAAAATATGTTACATCAACGATCTCTATGTACTACTAGATGGAGCGTTCCAAACAATCGCTCTGTTCCACGCAAGTAGCCACAACTCTTTCACATTCACAATGAAACTTGTGCAGTTACTACGCAGAACATTTAATTATTACTAAATATTGACGCTACGGTTAAATAATGTCAATATTTAGTAAATAATTAAATGTTCTGAGTGGTAATTGCACAAGTTTCATTGTGAATGTGAAAGAGTTGTGGCTACTTGCTTGGAACAGAGCGATTGTTTGGAACGCTCCATCTGGTAGTACATAGAGATCGTTGTGTTACATGACCCGTATTAGAGAGTACAAAATGCCTTTGTTGTTTGATGGATATCGTCCGAACTGCGTACGGAATAGGCACCCAGGTTTGAACCTTCGACCATTCCAAGCTACCATCTCTCCACTGCGTTACTAAATAACCTTATGAAAAGACGCTCGAACAACCTTACAACGGTTAAGTAACTAAAGTAAACCACAAAGTGGTCTTTTACGCCGTATTGACTAGCGACACGGAAAATCCATTCTCCCGAGGACTGTTTGAGACAGTAAGAATTACGCCGCAGTCTTAAAAAGACATTGTAACGTGAAATGACAAAGGAAAGAAAGGAGACAATTTATGCAAGCCCATGAGAGATTTGAGAGTTGATGAAACGGAAGCAGAGTCGTAACTGTGTCAAGTTTGAGGCAGGGTAATTTTGAATTTGGACTCGAAACGTGTAAAAACTTCTGCCATTTACAATTCAATTCAAACATAACTTATTGTGTGTGAGCTGTAGCCCGCGACTTCGTCCACGTGGACAACTTAACATCACAAATTATAATGTACTCGTATTTCCCGTAGGAATGGGATATTTTTTCGACATAAAAAACTATTCTATGTCCTATTTCAGGACCTAATCAATATGTGTGCCAAGTTTCATCACGATCCGTCCAGTGGTTGAAGCGTGATTGAGTAACAAACATCCAAACATGCAAATATCCAAACTGTCGCATTTATAATATTAGTAGGATTTCCAGTAGAAATAAATTGTTTTTCGGGATAAAAACTATTCTACGTCCTATTCCAGGACCTAGCCTATATGTGTACCGAGTTTCATCCCGATCTGTCCAGTGGTTGAAGCGTGATTGAGTAACAAACATCCAAACTTTCGCATTTATAATATTAGGCTGCTTCTGGTGTGCGTCACTCCAGCTCGCCAAAGTGGAATTTCAGTAATCTGACCTTGGCAGGATTTAGTACTTACAACGAACTATTTTGTACTCAAATTTCAGATTTTGTACTTAAACAGATCAAAAGTTACAAGGGGTTATTGAAGTCCGACCTGGAGTGAAGTCACTCTAGCTCGGACATTTTGAACTAAGGCACGTACTTAAATTCTGATCACACCAGACTTTAGCCCAAAGGATAAATAAATGGTAACAAAATGAACAAAATAATATAATTTTTTACCGTCTTCAGTAATCCGAACAGCTGACAATCAATCTCAGTTTATGTTGCAGGAATACAATATCAACTTTGATACCCTAAGTAACTTGGGGTAGCACTCACCCCCTACCACTTTTATAAGGTTACCCTTTGTTACCCTGTTATACAATGACAAAGTTTTTCTTGTATGTGTACACATCTAGTGAGACCAAGCCTCGGCCTCGCATAAGCACAAAAATTATCCGTGCCGCAGTTGACACAAACAAATAACATACATTACACTGCGGTACAAGTCACAGGCCTTCATCTTTTGAATTTGTAAGCCCAGCATCCACTTTACATCCACTATGGCAGCGTAAAGCTGGATTCACAACGAAGCACGCGGTGTAATTTCACGCGCGATAGATACGGTAAAAAGCTTTCTATACGTAAGCTTTTTCATCACGAGGCGTTTGGTAGTTATATTTACAAACCGCGTCGGCTAAAGAACTTCGCCTTCTAAAAAAAGATACCACAAGATTAAAAAAAAATATATATATTTTTACAAGACAACTCTACTAGAGATTCAAAATAGAACTCTATTTAGCTACACCTCATGCCATGAAACAAAATATTTTTTCGTAGCTCATAGTATCACCTCAAAGTTTTTTCCTTCAGGATTGACACTAATTGGTTATTAAATTAGATAACAGATGCGCATTCCGGCTATGTCGGTGGCCTTCGTTCTTTGTGTGATCTCCTCACTCAGAATCATATCCCTCAAAGAACCACCGAGCATAGCCCTCTCGCATTTAGGTAAGCAAAGTATTCGTAACTAACTTAGATCTATTTTTCTTTGCAACAAACGGTTAACAGAATTTCATGTTAGCTGTGCCTTCATCTCTTATACCGAGGGCTAGTGGAGGCGGCTGCAAACAGCATATGAAGAAAGTTTGTGAACTTCCCAAGAGGCAAGCGGGAGACGAATCGATCTTTTGCTGGGGATGCTTGAGATTCTTTGTATTATAGTTCAAACTAGCTGTGCCCGCGGCTCCCCTCGCGTGAACTACAGAATTCGCTCCCACTCCCGCTCCCGCTTCCGCTTCGTCCCGCTCCGATCCCACTCCCACTCCCACCGCCGCTCCGATCCCACTCCCACTCCCATTCCCACTAGTGATGCGTGCACAAACTCACAGACAAACAGATAAACAGACCAAAGTTTTAAAAACGATCAAAATGTGTTCTGTTGCTTATCCTTAGACCCCCCAATTTTTTTTTTGCAAATATCTTCAATGTACAGACACGCCAAGTTTACGATTTCATTTATTATTAGATAACCAGTTAGTGAGCATTGAACCATAAACATAGATAAACAATGTGAAAATATCCCTCTCGTCCTATTTGGTAACCGAACGGGATAGAACCGATCTGGCATATCGACTCGCCGCAATTTTTATTCGAAATCGCGGCGCACGATGAAAGTGGTATGTATGGGTAGAGGACACATAAAGGAACAAAAAACATCAAGTGACATAGTAACCTAGTGTCACGTTACCGAGATATTTTGGGGTAAAGATCGACATATGAGTACAACGACAATCATTAAAAAAACGATCTCTATGTACTACTAGATGGAGCGTTCCAAACAATAGCTGTGTTCCCCGCAACTGCGGCTACGAGCGCCGCAACTTGTGAAATTGACAAAAATTAAACCACAAAAACCGCAAAAACCACAAAATGTTTTCATTTTATAAGTATTTTTTGTTATGTTAGATTTTGCCCGCGATTTCGAATTAGTTTGGTTTCCCCCAACTATCTCTATGTACTACTAGATGGAGCGTTCCAAACAATCGAAACTGCGACTCCGGGAGCCGCAACTCGGTTACATTCTCAATGAAACTTATGGAGTTACTACGCAGAACATTTAACTATTTACTAAATATTGACGCTATTTAACCGTAGCGTCAATATTTAGTAATAATTAAATGTTCTGCGTAGTAACTGCTCAAGTTTCATTGTGAATGTAACCGAGTTGCGGCTCCCGGAGCTGCAGTTGCGTAGAACAGAGCTATTGTTTGGAACGCTCCATCTAGTTAAAAATAGACTTATAACGTGTCTATAGGCTTCAGATTGTATCCAAATAATCGTTTGCAGGTTGATTATTATTATTACTGTTTATTGGAAGAGAGTAGGTACATTTCATAATATTAGGAGCACGAGAAAACTACTACTACATTTAATTATTTATCTACTAAATCACCAGTAGTCAGGCAGTACATACAAAAAAGTTCCAACCCCTTTCATTACTGGCTACGAAATGGGAGCTTAAATCCCATTTTAAACGCCACCTGTAGGAAAAGTAGGTACCCTATTTATACTCAAAGGAAATATTCCGTTATTTTTATAAGTTACTATAACTGTCAGGCGTCTCCGCCGAATGCAGTGGTGGAGTTCTTTCGAACGTCGAAAAGCAGATTGTATATAAAAAAAAAACACAAATTTAATTATTTCCCAAAACACTATACAAATTATTACTTTACTTTAACAGAATCATAAAGTTTCCCTTTGTCGTGAAATCGTCGTAAAATAAAAAAAAAACTTTCGTTAAAAAAATGTCTCCGAGTGAACTTTTGAATTTTTGAACAAGCTCGTTACACGGACCGCGCTTGCGTTATTAAAGGGAGGAATTACGGAGTTGATTTTAGTATTTTTAAGCGCCCCCCACGCACCGCGCGATGCGTACGTGATGTACGCAAATTGAACTTATCTTGGCTGTAGCTCAGTTGAGATTCTTCATTATTTGGAAGATAGACTCCTATTTTACCAGTGGAAGTAAAGAGTTTTTATGTTGCTATTAAAATGTCTTTGCCTTTCCAGGTTTATCGCACACGTGTTTAACGATTTAATTACTGATTTTGTTACACTTCATAATTTTTTTGGAGTTCCATGCCTTCTTGCGAAGTTTCTTTATCACAACATATCCGATTGAACTTGAATTTATGACATAAAATCGTATACAAAATTATGGTCTACTGGTATCCATTGAAAGATTCCATTAATGTACTGAAGTGGACATAATTATTAGATGAGATTAGATTTATTTATTTCACTTTTACATCTCAAAAAATCAATTTTACATGTCATTCTAATATGGTAAAAGGGATCGTCATAAAATAAAATAATATACAAAATATAAATTACAATGTCAACAATTCAAATAATGTCATAGTATATAACATAATATCTATGTCAGTATATAATATTAAAAAAATATTTAAAAATACACTTGGTATTAAATTATCACAAATTAAATTAAATTAAACGCCAGAGGGCCCACCAATTTCATTTTTTAGAAAATTCATTTATGGAATAATATTCATTTTCCAACAAAAGATTTTTCAGTCGTCGACTAAACGTTTCGTCATTGCTCTCGTTACGTAGATCGTATCGTAGATAATGTCCACTCAGATTCGGTTTTATTCATTAGTTTAATGGACTGTCGCTACTTTTTGATGCAGTGAATTTTATTGGATTTCTCCGTCTTCTGTTATCCATAAAAACACACCATTATGTAATTTTTTTCTTTAAGCCGCGCGTCGTAGTATACTTGCCTCACGTTCACGAGGTCGGGATTCGCCCTTACCAACGATCTCTATGTACTACTAGATAGAGCGTTCCAAACAATCGCTCTGTTACACTCAAGTAGCAACAACTCTTTCACATTCACTTTAAAACTTGAACATTTAATTATTTTCTAAATATTGACATTATTTAACCGTAGCGTCTGGATGCGTGGGCCTATATTTCATTCCAGATTAAGAGTCCTATGAAAACCAACGCTATTTACGTCTCGGTAACATATACATGAAAGGGTCACCAGCAGCAAAAATAGGTTTGTATTACCAAGTAAACTTTGCGGTTCACTTAGGAACACCATCTATTGTGTATTTTGTTTTCGAGACGCAAATGCGTTTGTTTTCATAGGACTATTAATCTGGAATGAAATATAAATAATTGCATTTTTTTTCCTTCATGACAATATTACTGATAATATGTGTTTGGTAGTAAATAAAACAACTTTCATTTAATCACTATGTATTTCAAAGAATGTGAATTGTGATAAATTATAAAATTGGTAATATAAAGTGAAATGCCATTTCATACAAAAGCTTCGAAACATTTTATTGAAAAGATTTGTGTCCGTGGTTGCGCCCGCTTCAAAGAGTATTTCTTGAAAACCGTAACTGCTCAGGTTTTCTTTGGTGGGTGCATACTGCAGCAGCTTCCGGCATGCAACTCACATATCATCACCAGATCCATGCAGATTTAATCAGTAGCCTTTTGAAGTCCTCTGCTGGACATAAAAATTACTGTCTTACCTTTAAAATCTATTCATTCGAAACCTTGACTTACAGAATAATATTGATAATAATGTTTATTCACGTCCTTTGACTCTAAAATTTAACGAGCCTAGAAATTTATAAGCCGGCTAACTTTGAGTGTAAATTTTACATACGCATAGTGGGTGGGTACTATAAAGTCCACAACTGCGAAAATACATCTAACTGAGATTAACCGCCATAGTTACTATTATTTAACTTAATACCTAAAACCTCGTTATTGGCGTATCACTCGTTGTTATTGGTTGCTATTAGTGGGTGGGTACTAAAAAGGCCATAATTCCGAAAATACCGCTAACTGAGATTGGCCGCCATAGTTAATATTGTTTTAGTTAATAAGACCTTTTCATTGGCATTTCACTCGTTATTGGGTGCTATTAGTGGGTTGGTACCAGGATATTTATTTCGGCTCACTTAAACGTTGTGTGAATTTAAGGTCTTGAGAATGGGGCTGAGGGGAGTGTATGATAGGGAGGTAGGAATGGGAGAATGAGGTGTAAATGGTAGGAGACATAGGGGGAGGCGTAGGGGGAGTGGGAAATGGGAATAGAAAAATGAGGGATGAAGGTGAGGGAGCGAGGATTTGGGATGGAGGTAAGGTTTAGGCGTGCGCGCTATGTACCAGAATACATACAAATACCCATGATCCGAATTAAAAAAAATACTAGTTAAATACTAGTAGTTCACAAGCCGTCTAACATTTAGTGTACATTTTACTACTGTGGGAGAAAATGTACCAAGGGAAATATAAAACCCGTTGGTAGCACTGCGGGGAAAAAGTTGGTTTCCAATACAATACTTACTGATTCTTAAGATTATAAGTGATATTTATTTATAACCATCTTATTAAAACAGGTCAGTGGTTGAAAGAGTTGCAGAGAAATACGTAAAATTATCTACTAATCTTCGTGCTGGATAATATTGTAATAATTTAATTCCCCATGGATCGGAGGATCATGAAATAAGAAAATGTAGTCTTCAGTATCTGAAACAAAACAACACAATATACTTGAAGCCGGCGCGTTGGCTCTAGCGTCAGAGCTCGTGTTCAATTCTCACTATCCGACTCTGGCTAAATAATAAGAGTGTAGTCTTTTGTCAAATTTGTTTAAATACAATTTTAATAACCAGGGGTCGGAGTTAGGTAGTGTCATTAATACACTTGAGACGAAATGTTTATGTTAATATGGATATTTCGGCTTTTATGCCGAAATATAAAAGGTGGAGAGAGAGGTAGCACTGAGATATTTTTTTAATAAAATATCTTCGAAATAATTTAATTTTACACTTTACGCTCATTAGGGTGGAAAAAATTAGGCACTGAGGAAAATATTTTTTGGACTGTGGTTTTTTTTTAGTTATTATTATTATTATTATTATTGATCAAATCAATAGAGATACATTGACTAATCTAGTCTTCTGATGAAACCAAAATTGAGGTTTATCTGTAGAAGATGTATTGAAAAAGCAATCCGGACTTACAAAAATATTTAGACATATTAATTAAATATTATTACTACTGTTTTAAGAGTGTCAGAATTTTTATTACAATAAATAAAAACACCAATAAAAATGAATTTCCATGCTAATCTACCTTCGTCGCAAATGCATGAATAAGACTACCTAATTCCGATCACAGCTAAGCAAACCATAATTAATATTAATTTAAGTAGCTTATGCATTATGGCGTGTATTTATTACCTACAGTTTATTTTATCTGCGTACCTACAGAATCTCATGAAAGGCTGACTAGCAGATTTTTTTATATACTTTGGAGCTGTGTGTTGTATAACTTACGCTAGCCATAGTGGTGACTCCGACTGGTATCATCCCCATCGCGGTGATCTTGATGGGTGTCTGCACTCTGTGCAGCAGGATGCACATAGTGCGACGGTTACTCACGTTCATGCTCTCCCATGGGACGGCGTACACTGAGTCTATCACTTTCTCGCTCTGGCAAACATATGCAAAGTGCTTTTATTATAGATTAGATAAGATGAACAATATAGCTGTATGACGCGGCCCCGATCGCACCTAGGCGAATCGCGAACGACTGTCAATGTTGCATGATTTAGCGATTCAGCGTAACACTATCTTTATTCTATGTGCGTTGGATTTATTTTGGTTTGAATTGAATGTGGTAGGTACGTTTATGAGAAATTGAACAAGCTTTCTTAGGTAGTCCGCCTTAGATACTATAACTTATTCCGTGCTATGAAGTCACGTATAAGGAAAATCCTATACGACATTTTGCCAAAACTCTATTCTTTTAACAGTGAAAACCCCATCATATTTCTGTTCAGTAGTTTCCACGTTTAACCCGTACATATATTCTTTTAACTCCCCGGAGACTGAATGTTACTCTTTAAGTACTCTGTAGAAAGATCTTGATTATTAAACTTGTTTAATATAAGTAATTTAATTTCCTGAAAATCCTTATATGTAGATTGAACAATAAAACGAAATCTCCAATGTTTTAGGCGACGTAAATAATTCTGGAGTGATAAACTCCATTAACTTACCACAGTATTTAGTATTTCAAAAATAACCGATTTCTGAACTAGGTCTCCAAACGTAATTATCGATAATGGCACAAACTGCACTAACGCTTCTGGATCCTGTAATGCAAAATTATAAAAGACTGATATCCATAGTAAGTCAGTACAGAGTTAATATACATGATACAACACTTTGATATGACGAAGATACGCCGGAGTAATAAAATCATAGAGTCATGTCCTGACTAGGCACACCGGTTAAATTATAGTGGACTATAGTCTACGTGACAGCTTGCAAAGAGAGTGACAGAGTCCAAAGACAATAATAATTAATTGAATTACAGACAGTGAGTAGGGAAAATAATAGCCTCATAAATAGAATATATATGTTACAAGACTATATGCTGCAAGTACGTAACAAGTTCCTACTACTCCGAGCATTTTTATTAAAATGATGGGAACATATAATAAATAAAGTATTGTTATATGTAAGACGACTTTTACTGTAGGTGAAAGTGATTATAATAAATAACATTATATTAAAAACTTTGTGTGGCCGACAATAAACTGCCGTGTGGTTTCCGGTAGAGTAGACCACTCCAACTCTTCCCGTGGATGTCGTACGAGGCGACTAAGGGAATAAATTATAAAACATCAATCAGGCCTCCCCAACCCATCTGGCCAGCGAGGGGAGTGTAGGCCAAATCTTCCGTCTCTCTCCGGCAGATGAGAGAGGGTTGTGCTCCTGCAGTGGAGACAAAAGAAACCTGATGATAATGAATGAAGATGAATGAAAAACTTTGTGATAATACATACGCCTTTTGAGCACTCCAAAAGCATAATGCAACAAGTAATCAGTTGAAATAAGTAATTAAGAGCAATCACTGGCCCGTAACAACTCGATAGTTGATCTGTAAATCTGAAATTGTTAGTTAATTATTGTCTTTATATTACTTGAGACAATGTTTTATTTTCGAAAACAAAAATCAAAGAATTCCTAGTTATCTTGTGCAGATAACTTAAATATTACTTTCCTGATTAATAAAATTAATTATAGTATTTTTATTATATTTAAGAACATTTCTGACGTACACTTTCCTTACTCCAAACTGAAACGTCTTACGAATAACTTTTAAAATTCCGGCCCTCCTAGCATCATTCGCTGTTTTTGTCATTGTTACGCAATTGTTGATATAATTATATGGTAAAGTTATTTGAAATCACCTACTCGCATATCATTGTTTGTACAAAAAATAACAGACGTTTTTGTACCCATCTACCAATGAAAATAAGTAATATACCAATAAAATGTATATATACCAATAGGTCTATTGACTATGGCGGATAATCGCAGTAAGACATATTTTCGACGTTATAGGTCCTTTAGTTCACACTGACTAATAACCAACTCCAATAAGTATAATCCCAATGAAAAGGTCTTATTAAGTAGAATAATAGTAAACTATGGCGGCTAATCTCAGCTGTATTTTGGGCGTTATGGGCCGTTCAACCCTTATTGTTATTGGTTGCTATTGTTATTGATTGCTATTAGTGGGTTTCGGTTGGATACAAAAGCACCTATAATTTCTCTCAAACAGAATTAAAAATCACATTAGTCACATTTAAAATACCTGCAGTTTTCTTTCTTTAATAAGTTAGGTATCTTACTCAAAAACCATGTTAGCCTATTGCGTTGAGCACTCGCCTCACGTTCATGAAGTTTTGAATTCAAACCCTGCCCATATCAACGAGTTTATAAAAATTTAATACGGTCTATTTATAATATCACATACTTTTTGGTGAAGGAAAACATCGCGAGAAAACCTGCGTATGCCAAAGAAGAAATTCTAAGGTATACAATGTGAGGTCTACCAAATCGGCTTAGGGCACCTTTGCAGGACAGGGTTTGACACAAAAGATTCTGAAGGCTCGAAGTGTAGTCAGCTCTTCCTGGGCCCCTATGAGGGTAAGATAAGATATTGTACAAAATACCTGACGATAAACTTGTGATGTTCTATGCATTCTACTAGTTTCTCATGGACACTTCTATTCTCGTCTGTATCATACATTTCAACAGATGCATTACATACGCCACCATTCGGTCTATAGAATTCAACTATGCTTCGTCTTTTCGGTTCAGGAAAGTTCTCCAGACCATTTCTTAGTACCTCAATATGGCCAATTATTTGGAATACCATAATCAACATTAATAAGTCAAAAAAACATACAGAGACTACTGTGACGTGACAATAACATAAGTTGATACACATGAAAACTATAAAGTAATCTTTTTCTTCAAATCCTGGGAAAGAGTATGTGATGGAGAAGTCAACAGTATAGTTTTCATGTTGGTTTCCGTGAAAGACGCCATGTTGATAATTTTTGATAGCGGTTGATAAATTGTAGAAAATAGTTGTTGAATTCGTGGTGATTAAAACGTATACAACGAAGTATAACGTACGTTTCTCGATAATGGTGAACATCTGGAAGAAATACAAACATTTATTTTAACTTCCAGGTACATGGTGACTATAAAATAAAAGTAGTTCAATTCAAAAATTTAGGTGCACCATCTGCAATAAAATTTGTGCTGTGCTGTGCATTAGCTGTGCCCGCGGCTCCGCTCGCGTGTACTGCTCGCTGTCAATCCGACTTCGACTCCGCTCAATACTTTTTAGGTGATGCGTGCACAAACTTATAGACAAACAGATAAACAGACAAACAAATTTTCCAAAACTGAGCGAAATGAGTTCTATTTATTATTCTTATACCCCCTAGGTATTGATAATATTTACAGTGTACAGACACGCAAAGTTTACGTTTTTATTTATTAGAAAATATGCTTGCATATTGTGATAGAAAGTAGTCTTAGGTACTACCCTCGTAAGGCTCGCCACATTTACCTTTATCAGAAATGACCTCCAAATAAAATTTTGGATAAATTAAAACTATTTTCCGACAGGAGCCCCATCTAATGTTACTCAACTACTTCGCTATATAGATAGTAATACGTCATCATATCAGCCCTTAGACGTCCACTGTTGGACACATGCCTCCCCCAATGAACGCCACCACACCCAGTCCTCCGCCCTTCGCATCCAGCCGCTTCCGGCCATCTTTTTCAGATCGTCGGTCTACCTGGCGGCGGGGCGTCCCACCCTGCGCGTGCCGATCCGCGGTCTCCACCTTTAATACTAATACATTCAATATAGTAATACGTACCTTTTCATAATACCCCCCGTTATTTCTAAAGTTAATCAAGTGAAAGGAATCTAAATAACTCTTTGTGACTTGCCCATAACTGTTCAAACGACTCCAAACTAATCGAATCTGAAATTGAAGTAAATTTATTGTAAGTCTGCATCATGAAAGTTACTAATATAAGGCATCTTCTGGGTGTACGCGCTGCACTTTAGGCCTCATCGTCACTACCATCATCTAAGATTGAGCTCAAAGAAGCAACTCACTGTAGTTACAATAGCGAAAAGAGCCGTTACATAACATCGTCCTTTTTCATATACGTTTAAAGCATTTGATTTTGTAACTATGTAATGAAATCCACCCGTAGTAATCAATATCAGTCCCACGATGACGTGATATCTCTGGCATAGAATTATTATTGGTACATGTTCTCCAAGTATTTCACCTGGCCATATGCCGATAGTCGACAGCAATATTCTCAATATCTTCATATATTTGATAGACAAAGCTTTATTTTTTCTGTAATTAATAAAAATCAATGACACCTAGTAGACATACTTAATTAAAAAAATTTAATGCAATTCACATTCCGAAATCGATTACGAAATGAGAGTTAATTTATCATTTCGTCGTTAGTGACGACATTTGGTTAACGAAAGGATTGGTAGGTACGAGTATATATGAAAAATGATTTGGAACTTTTTAATTGGTATGCATTTTTCTTCACTTCAGATTTCTTTATCAAAAAATAACATGTTCTTACGTCATTAAAATACTTTACGATTTTTATAAATATTACCTTAGTTACCTCTGCATCTTAGACTCCTTAAGATATGTTGTTTTATATATTTTTTGTACAGTTGAAGTCAGAAATAGATTTTTATCTGTTTATTAAAGAATGATGAATTTTAAATAGAAATAAATAATACAATTATTTTTTTATACAGAGAGAATTAATTGTTGACTTTTAATCATTAAGAATAACCACAATATATTAAATGATTTGTTTAAGGTCCTTACTACACAAGCGTCTGGAATATTATGTCTGTTAGATCCTTGTACTGTGACATGTGTGCGCTCCAATTATGTGAACGTAATTACATTAAAAGTCGTAATAATTTATCTATACATATAATAAAATCGTAAAGGCAAAAATGTCTGTACATTGAATATATTTGGAAAAACCAACTAGGGCGACTTAAAATCAGTAACTCAACATGATATTTTACTTTTATTTTTATTTGTTTGTTTTTTCTCTGTTTGTACGGGCATCACGCAAAAACTACTGAACGGATTTTGACGAAACTTTATAAAGTCACAGTGTATATACCGGAATAACATAATAATATATAAAAAATCCAACAATTATCTAAGAAACAGTAAACCAGCAACAAAAAACTTTAGTACAGTACAAAGTAAGTATATTTCAGAGGTCTCTTAAAACTAGCTGTTTTGATCTTTGATGCAATACACATACGATTGTCAAAAGTGAAATAAAAAAAAAATATATAATTGTTGAATTTTAAGAGATTATTCCGAGAAAAGGTATTTATTCAGAGAACCGTTGAAAACAAAGCAGACCACACTTCTAGCGTTTTTCAGACTGTGTCAAGGTGATGATTTTGCCAGAAGGCTTATGACTATGAGTTCTGTGGGATCTCGAACCCAGTGCAACTGTGGGAGAAGTTTCGTCCGCGTCTCGCGGAAGATGACCTGCGTGCTCTGAGGAACGCTGAACTGGACGTGGATGTATCTGATGAGAGGGTACTAAACCGCTGCCTTAATAAGCTCAAAGATGTTGTCATGTAGTGATACGCCGGATGGACCGTTCCGTGCAGCTTATCTGGACAGAGTATAAACCGCGAGTACGCTGCGGAAACCGGTTACAGTCAGCTGAAATGTCGGAGGAAGAGGGGTTGGAGGAAAGAGATGAGGGGGCGGTTGGAGGAAAGTAGGGGAAGGGTAAAGGGAAGGGTGAAAGTGAGCGGGGAGGTGGGAAGGGTAAGGTGAGGCATCATCCCTTGCGATAAAATATTTTTAGTTTTAAGATCAGACAAAAATATTTAACTTACAGCTGTGAACGGAGATATTCGTTCACTGACTTCCTGCAAAACCTTTATATGTGGCATTTTAATATAATTATAAATTTGTGATGCTTTTTTATCCACGCGGACGAAGTCGCGGGCAACAGCTAGTCTTATAAATAAAAACACAAACCTCGCCTGATAGAATAGCTTAAAATCATTTTTGAGTTTTTTGTATATCTGTTTCTCTGTTTGTTTGTACACTCATCGCGTAAAAACAAATGAACTAATATTAATGTAGTTTAGGATTTACATAGGGCTTAATTCAGAGTAAAATTTAGTCTTTATTTCATCTCAATCGGCTTACTCAATCAAAAGTAACGCTAATTTATAAATTTCAAAAACAAAGCTAAACTTACAAGCTAAAAAAATTTAAACTTTATTTAAAAAAAAACAATAATTCTCTTAACCTCGCAAGGAAAGCCGTAGGTACAGCTTGTATCTAACAAAACATTCCTGCAGTTAATTGTGTATCGACTACTAATAAACTATCTGCCTTAATCCTTAAATGTTAAGGCAAATTGAACTGTTAAAACTTATTTTATTTTAATTTTTTTATTTTATACACTTCAAATTCATCATCAGGTTATTTTTGTCTCCACTGCAGGAGCACAACCCTCTCTCATCTGCCGGAGACAGAAGGAGGATTTGGCCTACACTCCCCGCGCTAGCCAGACGGTTGGGGAGGCCTGATTGATGTTTTAAAATGTATTCCCTTAGTCACCTTGTACGACATCCACGTCAAGAGTTGGAGTGGTCCCATTCTACTCTACCGGAAACCACACGGCACGTAATATACGTAGGTACATTCTATTAGATTAGAGGGAGAAGGTTTTTTTGCTCTATCGATATGCAGAATACTGGAGGATTCTCACTCGTTTTATAAATCATGATTAATGAATGAAATTTTTATGATTTACTACGCCGCAGTAAAGCGAAGCAGATGGGATAGTTCACACTTATGCGGTGGAATCTGCCCACTTTGCACTACGTCTGTGAGAACCATCTCAGCTGGCCCTGCAGATTACTGCTGTGTGGTGCAAACACAATAAATAATGAAGGAACTACTGAACCGATTTTGGTGGACTTTTAACAGAAACATAGTGTTTAATTCAATGTAACATATAGTTTTTATTTCATTGCAATCGGTCCAGTCAAGCAAAAGTTATGGGTTTTTATAGTTTTCGAAAACTCGCGTACATTGCATTCATCATAATCTGACAGCCCTTAGACGTCCACTGCTGGACATAGGCCCCAATGCACATACATTGCTCTAGTATACAACAAAGAAATGTAAGGTCTATAAGCTCGACGGAATTCGTATTGCAATGAGTGAGAACATACAGAACTACATTTGGGAATGGGAACGGGAGCGGCGTGGGAGGACTGGGTCGGGGTCGGGATCGGAGTCGTAGGCGAAATTGGATTGAGAGTGAGTAGTCAACGCGAGCGGAGCCGCGGGCACTAGTATTTACTATGACGGCTAATCTCAGCGGTATTTTCGGCGTTATACATCAGCTTGTTGTTAAAGTCATAAATTCGTTCCTGACGGTTCTTGTGCCTTACCTAAGTAGCTTTTATATTTAACATGAGTATTGATTGATCAAGGGGTTTTCCCTGATCTTATGAAGCACAGTAAAATCATACCACTTTTTAAATCTGGTGACAAACAAGATCCTAATGATTTTAGACCAGTGTCAGTTCTGCCTGTGCTTAGCAAGATATTCGAGAAGTACTCAATCAATTGCTCTGTCATTTCAATCTTAAACTACTCCTTCACGATCGTCAGTTCGGTTTTACTAAGGGACGTTCCACAACCGACACAGCAGTCATGCTTGTTAAGCACATCCATGATGCTTGGGAAGACTTCGATGATGCAATAGGCGTCTTCTGCGACCTCTCCAAGGCATTTGATTGTGTTCATTACGAAACCTTGCTACTTACCCTGGGGTTCAGTTCTGGGCCCATTTCTTTTTCTTGTATATATAAATGACTTGCCCTTTTTAATACAAAACATGTCCAATATAGTTTTATTTGAAGATGACACTTCGATGATTTTTAAAATTAGCAGAAAAGATTGTGAACTTGCTGAGGTAAATAATACTCTCACGCAAATTCTTAAATTTATCTCTCTTTTTGAGGCACTGTGACAATAATAGTTATAATACAAGAAATAAAAATAAACTTGTTTTACCAGGATTAAGACTAACTAAGGACAGTAAATCGTTCACGGGGCAATGTATACGCTTCTACAACAAACTACCAGAGGAAATCTTAAATTCATGACATAAAATTGTATACAAAATTATGGTCTACTGGTATCCATTGAAAGATTCCATTAATGTACTGAAGTGGACATAATTATTAGATTAGATTAGATTTATTTATTTCACTTTTACATCTTAAAAAATCAATTTTACATGTCATTCTAATATGGTAAAAGGGATCTTCATAAAATAAAATAATATACAAAATATAAATTACAATGTCAACAATTCAAATAATGTCATAGTATATAATATACTATTTATGTCAGTATATAATATTAAAATAAAATTTTGAAAATACACTTGGTATTAAATTATCACAAATTAAATTAAACGCCAACCAAACTAAATATAACCAATTTCATTTTTTAGAAAATTCATTTATGGAATTATATTCATTTTCCAACAAAAGATTTTTCAGTCGTCGACCAAACGTTTCGTCATTGGTCTCGTTACGTAGATCGTATCGTAGATAATGTCCACTCAGATTCGGTTTAATTCATTAGTTTAATGGACTATCGCTACTTTTTGATGCAGTGAATTTTATTGGATTTCTCCATCTTCAACACACTATTATGTAATTTTTTTTAAGCCGTCGCGTCGTAGTATACTTGCCTCACGTTCACGAGGTCGGGATTCGCCCTTACCAACGATCTCTAGTACTACTAGATAGAGCGTTCTAAACAATCGCTCTGTTACACTCAAGTAGCAACAACTCTATCACATTCACTTTATAACTTGAACATTTAATTATTTTCTAAATATTGACATTATTTAACCGTAGCGTCTGGATGCGTGGGCCTAAATAATTGCATTTTTTTTCCTTCATGACAATATTACTGATAATATGTGTTTGGTAGTAAATAAAACAACTTTCATTTAATCACTATGTATTTCAAAGATGGTGAATTGTGATAAATTATAAAATTGGTAATATAAAGTGAAATGCTTCGAAACATTTTATTGAAAATATTTTTGTCCGTGGTTGCGCCCGCTTCAAAGAGTATTTCTTGAAAACCGTAACTGCTCAGTTTTTCTTTGGTGGGTGCATACTGCAGCAGCTTCCGGCGTGCAACTCACATATCATCACCAGTTCCATGCAGATTTAATCAGTAGCCTTTTGAAGTCCTCTGTTGGACATAAAAATTACTGCCTACCTTTAAATCTATTCATTCGAAACCTTGACTTACAGAATAATATTGATAATAATGTATGTTCACGTCCTTTGACTCTAAAATTTAACGAGCCTAGAAGTTTATAAGCTGGCTAACTTTGAGTGTAAATTTTACACACGCATAGTGGGTGGGTACTATAAAGTCCATAACGGCAAAAATACATCTGACTGAGATTAACCTCCATAGTTATTTTTACTTAATACCTAAAACCTCTTTATTGGCGTATCACTCGTTGTATTGGTTGCTATTACTGCATGAGTACTAAAAAGCCCATAATTCCAAAAATATATCTAACTGAGATTAGCCGCCTTAGTTACTATTGGTTTACTTACTATTGTTTTACTTAATACCTAAAACCTCTTTATTGGCGTATCACTCGTTGTTATTGGTTGCTATTAGTGGGTGGGTACTAACAAGGTCATAATTCCAAAAATATCGCTAACTGAGATTGGCCGTCATAGTTAATATTGGTTTATTTAACAAGACTTGTTTATTGGCGTATCACTCGTTATTGTTTGCTATTAGTGGGTGGGTACTATAAAGTTCAGAACTTCGAAAATACATCTGACTGAGATTAACCGCCATAATTACTATTATTTAACTTAATACCTAAAACCTCGTTATTGGCGTATCACTCGTTGTTATTGGTTGCTATTAGTGGGTGGGTACTAAAAAGGCCATAATTCCGAAAATACCGCTAACTGAGATTGGCCGCCATAGTTAATATTGTTTTAGTTAATAAGACCTTTTTATTGGCATCTCACTCGTTATTGGCTGCTATTAGTGGGTTGGTACCAGGGTATTTATTTCGGCTCACTTAAATGTAGTGTGAATTTAAGGTCTTGAAAATGGGGCTGAAGGGAGTGTATGATAGGGAGGTAGGAATGGGAGATTGAAGTGTAAATGGTAGGAGACATAGGGGGAGGCGTAGGGGAAGTGGGAAATAGGAATAGAAAAAGGAGGGATGAAGGTGAGGGAGCGAGGATTTGGGATGTAGGTAAGGTTTAGGCGTGCGCGCTATGTTCCAGAATACATACAAATACCTATAATCCGAATAAAAAAAAATACTAGTTAAATACTAGTAGTTCACAAGCCGTCTAACATTTAGTGTACATTTTACTACTGTGGGAGAAAATGTACCAAGGGAAATATAAAACCCGTTGGTAGCACTGCGGGGAAAAAGTTGGTTTCCAATACAATACTTACTGATTCTTAAGATTATAAGTGATATTTATTTATAACCATCTTATTAAAACAGGTCAGTGGTTGAAAGAGTTGCAGAGAAATACGTAAAATTATCTACTAATCTTCGTGCTGGATAATATTGTAATAATTTAATTCCCCATGGATCGGAGAAACATGAAATAAGAAAATGTAGTCTTCAGTATCTGAAACAAAACAACACAATATACTTGAAGCCGGCGCGTTGGCTTAGCGGGTTGGTCGCTGGACTCTAGCGTCAGAGCTCGTGTTCAATTCTCACTATCCGACTCTGGGAAAATAATTTGAGTGTTGCATTTTGTCAAATTTGTTTAAATACAATTTTAATAACCAGGGGTCGGAGTTAGGTAGTGTCATTAATATGCTTGAGACGAAATGTTTATGTTAATATGGATATTTCGGGTTTTATGCCGAAATATAAAAGGTGGAGAGAGCGGTAGCACTGAGAATTTTTTTTAATAAAATATCTTAGAAATATGTAGTTTAATTTAACACTTTACGCTCATTAGGGTGGAAAAAATTAGGCACTGAGGAAAATATTTTTTGGACTGCGGTTTTTTTTTAGTTATTATAATTATTATTATTATTGATCAAATCAATAGAGATACATTGACTAATCTAGTCTTCTGATGAAACCAAAATTGAGGTTTATCTGTAGAAGATGTATTGAAAAAGCAATCCGGACTTAAAAAAATATTTAGACATATTAATTAAATATTATTACTACTGTTTTAAGAGTGTCGGAATTTTTATTACAATAAATAATGACACCAATAAAAATGAATTTCCATGCTAATCTACCTTCGTCGCAAATGCATGAATAAGACTACCTAATTCCGATCACAGCTAAGCAAATCATAATTAATATTAATTTAAGTAGCTTATGCATTATGACGTGTATTTATTACCTACAGTTTATTTTATCTGCGTACCTACAGAATCTCATGAAAGGCAGACTAGCAGATTTTTTTATATACTTTGGAGCTGTGTGTTGTATAACTTACGCTAGCCATAGTGGTGACTCCGACTGGTATCATCCCCATCGCGGTGATCTTGATGGGTGTCTGCACTCTGTGCAGCAGGATGCACATAGTGCGACGGTTACTCACGTTCATGCTCTCCCATGGGACGGCGTACACTGAATCTATCACTTTCTCGCTCTGGCAAACATATGCAAAGTGCTTTTATTATAGATTAGATAAGATGAACAATATAGCTGTATGGCGCGGCCCCGATCGCACCTAGGCGAATCGCGAACGACTGTCAATGTTGCATGATTTAGCGATTCAGAGTAACACTATCTTTATTCTATGTGCGTTGGATTTATTTTGGTTTGAATTGAATGTGGTAGGTACGTTTTTGAGAAATTGAACAAGCTTTCTTAGGTAGTCCGCCTTAGATACTATAACTTATTCCGTGCTATGACGTCACGTATAAGGCAAATCCTATACGACATTTTGCCAAAACTCTATTCTTTTAACAGTGAAAACCCCATCATATTTCTGTTCAGTAGTTTCCACGTTTAACCCGTACATATATTTCTTTAACTCCCCGGAGACTGAATGTTACTCTTTAAGTACACTGTAGAAAGATCTTGATTATTAAATTTGTTTAATATAAGTACTTTTATTTTCTAAAAGTTATTTATGTAGGTTGAACCGAAATCTCCAATGTTTTAGGCGAGGTAAATAATTCTGGAGTGATAAACTCCATTAACTTACCACAGTATTCAGTATTTCAAAAATAACCGATTTCTGAACAAGGTCTCCAAACGTAATTATCGATAATGGCACAAACTGCACTAACGCTTCTGGATCCTGTAATGCAAATTATAAAAGACTGATAACCATAGTAAGTCAGTACAGAGTTAATATACATGATACAACACTTTAATATGACGAAGATACGCCGGAGTAATACAATCATAGAGCCCTGTCCTGACCAGGCACACCGGTTAAATTATAGTGGACTAAAGTCTACGTGACAGCTTACAAAGAGAGGGACAGAGTCCAAAGACAATAATAACTAATACATTTATAGACAGTGAGTAGGGAAAATAATAGCCTCATAAATAGAATATATATGTTACAAGACTATATGCTGCAAGTACGTAACAAGTTCCTACTACTCCGAGCATTTTTATTAAAATGATGGGAACATATAAAAAATAAAGTATTGTTACATGTAAGACGACTTTTACTGTAGGTGAAAGTGATTATAATAAATAACATTATATTAAAAACTTTGTGTGGCCGACAATAAACTGCCGTGTGGTTTCCGGTAGAGTAGACCACTCCAACTCTTCCCGTGGATGTCGTACAAGGCGACTAAGGGAATAAATTATAAAACATCAATCAGGCCTCCCCAACCCATCTGGCCAGCGCGGGGAGTGTAGGCCAAATCTTCCGTCTCTCCCCGACAGATGAGAGAGGGCTGTGCTCCTGCAGTGGAGACAAGAATAACCTGATGATAATGAATGATGATGAATGAAAATCTTTGTAGTAATACATACGCCTTTTGAGCACTCCAAAAGCATAATGCAACAAGTAATCAGTTGAAATAAGTAATTAAGAGCAATCACTGGCCCGTAACAACTCGATAGTTGATCTGTAAATCTGAAATTGTTAGTTAATTACTTGAGACAATGTTTTATTTTCGAAAACAAAAATCAAAGAATTCCTAGTTATCTTGTGCAGATAACTTAAATATTACTTTACTGGTTAATAAAATTAATTGTAGTATTTTTATTATATTTAAGAACATTTCTGACGTACACTTTCCTTACTCCAAACTGAAACATCTTACAAATAACTTTTAAAATTTCGGCCCTCCTAGCGTCATTCGCTGTTTTTCTCATTGTTACACAATTGTTGATATAATTATATGGTAAAGTTATTTGAAATCACCTACTCGCATATCATTGTTTGTACAAAAAATGACAGACGTTTTTGTACCCATCTACCAATGAAAATAAGTAATATACCAATAAAATGTATATTTACCAATAGGTCTATTTACTATGGCGGATAATCGCAGTAAGATATATTTTCGACGTTATAGGCCCTTTAGTTCACACTGACTAATAACCAATTCCAATAAGTATAATCCCAATGAAAAGGTCTAATTAAGTAGAATAATAGTAAACTATGGCGGCTAATCTCAGCTGTATTTTGGGCGTTATGGGCCGTTCAACCCTTATTGTTATTGGTTGCTATCGTTATTGATTGCTATTAGTGGGTTTCGGTTGCATACAAAAACACCTATAATTTCTCTTAAACAGAATTAAAAATCACATGAGTCACATTTAAAATACCTGCAGTCTTCTTTCTTTAATAAGTTAGGTATCTTACTCAAAAACCATGTTAGCCTATTGCGTTGAGCACTCGCCTCACGTTCATGAAGTTTTGAATTCAAACCCTGCCCATACCAACGAGTTTATTAAAATTTAATACGGTCTATTTATAATATCACATACTTTTTGGTGAAGGAAAACATCGCGAGGAAACCTGCGTATGCCAAAGAAGAAATTCTAAGGTATACAATGTGAGGTCTACCAAATCGGCTTAGGGCACCTTTGCAGGACAGGGTTTGACACAAAAGATTCTGAAGGCTCGAAATGTAGTCAGCTCTTCCTGGGCCCCTATGAGGGTAAGATAAGATATTGTACAAAAGTACCTGACGATAAACTTGTGATGTTCTATGCATTCTACTAGTTTCTCATGGACACTTCTATTCTCGTCTGTATCATACATTTCAACAGATGCATTACATACGCCACCATTTGGTCTACAGAATTCAACTATGCTTCTTCTTTTCGGTTCAGGAAAGTTCTCCAGACCATTTCTTAGTACCTGAATATGGCCAATTATTTGGAATACCATCATCAACATTAATAAGTCAAAAATACATACAGAGACTACTGTGACGAAACAATAAAATAAGTTGATACACATGAAAAATATAAAGTAATCTTTTTCTTCAAATCCTGGAAAAGAGTATGTGATGGAGAAGTCAACAGTATAGTTTTCATGTTGGTTTCCGTGAAAGACGCCATGTTGATAATTTTTGATAGCGGTTGATAAATTGAAGAAAATACTTGTTGAATTCGTGGTGATTAAAACGTATACAACGAAGTATAACGTACGTTTCTCGATAATGGTGAACATCTGGAAGAAATACAAACATTTATTTTAACTTCCAGGTGACATGGTGACTATAAAATAAAAGTAGTTCAATTCATAAATTTAGGTGCACCATCTGCATTAAAATTTGTGCTGTGCATTAGCTGTGCCCGCGGTAAGTAGTTTTTAGGTAATGCGTGCACAAACATATAGACAAACAGATAAACAGACAAACAAATTTTCCAAAACTGATCGAAATGAGTTATATTTATTATTCTTATGCCCCCTAGGTATTGATAAAATTTAAAGTATACAGACACGCGAAGTTTACATTTTTATTTATTAGAAAATACGCTTGCATATTTTGAGTGGAAGTAGTCTTAGGTACTTCCTCGTAGGGCCCGCCAAATTTACCTTTATCAGAAATGACCTCCAAATAAAATTTTGGATAAATTAAAACTACTTTCCGACAGGAGCCCCATCTAATGTTACTCAACTTCCTTGCTATATAGATAGTAATACGTCATCATATCAGACCTTAGACGTCCACTGTTGGACACTGGCCTTCCCCAATGAACGCTACCACACCCAGTCCTCCGCCCTTCGCATCCAGCCGCTTCCGGCCATCTTTTTCAGGTCGTCGGTCCACCTGGCGGCGGGGCGTCCCACCCTGCGCGTGCCGTTCCGCGGTCTCCACCTTTAATACTAATACATACAATATAGTAATACGTACCTTTTCATAATACCCCCCGTTATTTCTAAAGTTTATCAAGTGAAAGGAATCTAAATAACTCTTTGTGACTTGCCCATAACTGTTCAAACGACTCCAAACTAATCGAGTCTGAAATTGAAGTCAATTTTTTGTAAGTCTGCATCATGAAAGTTACTAATATAATAATCTATACATATAATAAAACTGTAACTGGTCTATGTCTGTACATGGGAGATATTGTAGTAAAAAACAAATTTTGATCCCTTATTATACCGCCTTATGGGTCGAATTTACAAAAACCCTTCGTTACCTGAGCTACATAAGGAACATTTGTGCCAAAATTTCAAGTTGCTAGAGCAATCGGTTTGGAGACTACTACTTACGAACTAGGTACATTTCAGCCCCCTAGGGGATGTTTTTTTTAAACTGTAAAACACTTGTTGGAACTGTAAACAGCTTGGATATTTCCTGACAAGTACAATTATTGATCTTTTTAAAGGAAGGCATCTTCTGGGTGTACGCGCTCCACCTTAGGCCTCATCGTCACTACCATCATCTAAAATTGAGCTCAAAGAAGCAACTCACTGTAGTTACAACAGCGAAAAGAGTCGTTACATAACATCGTCCTTTTTCATATACGTTTAAAACATTTGATTTTGTAAATATGTAATGAAATCCACCAGTAGCAATCAATGTCATTCCCACGATGACGTGATATCTCTGGCATAGAATTATTATTGGTATATGTTCTCCAAGTATTTCACCTGGCCATATGCCCATGGTCGACAGCAATATTCTCAATATCTTCATATATTTGATAGACAAAGCTTTATTTTTTCTGTAATTAATAAAAATCAATGACACCTAGTAGATATACTTAATTAAAAAAATTGAATGCAATTCACATTCCGAAATCGATTACGAAATGGGAGTTAATTTATCATTTCGTCGTTAGTTACGACATTTGGTTAACGAAAGGATTGGTATATATGAAAAATTATTTGGAACTTTTCAATTGGTATACTTTATCAAAAAATAACATGTTCTTACGTCATTAAAATACTTTACGTTTTTATAAATATTACCTTAGTTGCCTCTGCATCTTAGATTCCTTAAGATATGTTGTTTTATATTTTTTTTGTACAGTTGAAGTCAGAAATAGATTTTTATCTGTTTATTAAAGAATAATGAATTTGAAATAGAAATAAATACAATTATTTTTTTATACAGAGAGAATTAATTGTTGACTTTTAATCATTAAGAATAACCACAATATATTAAATGATTTGTTTAAGGTCCTTACTACACAAGCGTCTGGAATATTATGTCTGTTAGATCCTTGTACTGTGACATGTGTGTGCTCCAATTATGTGAACGTAATTACATTAAAAGTCGTAATAAGTTATCTATACATATAATAAAATCGTAAAGGCAAAAATGTCTGTACATTGAATATATTTGGAAAAAACCAACTAGGGCTACTTAAAATTAGTAACTGACCATGATAGACTTTTTTTAATTCTTATTTGTTTGTTTTTTTCTGTTTGTACGGGCATCACGCAAAAACTACTGAACGGATTTTGACGAAACTTTATAAAGTTACAGTGTATAACCGGAATAACATAATAATATATAAAAAAATCCAACAATTATCTAAGAAACAGTAAACCAGCAACAAAAAACTTTAGTACAGTACAAAGTAAGTATATTTCAGAGGTCTATTAAAACTAGCTGTTTTGATCTTTGATGCAATACATATACATATACGATTGTCAAAACTGAAATAAAAAGAAAATTATAATTGTTGAATTTTAAGAGATTATTCCGAGAAAAGGTATTTATTCAGAGAACGGTTGAAAACAAAGCAGACCACACTTCTAGCGTTTTTCAGACTGTGTCAAGGTGATGATTTTGCCAGAAGGCTTATGACTATGAGTTCTGTGGGATCTCGAACCCAGTGCAACTGTGGGAGAAGTATCGTCCGCGTCACGCGGAAGATGACCTGCGTGCTTTGAGGAACGCTGAACTGGACGTGGATGTATCTGATGAGAGGGTACTAAACCGCTGCCTTACTATGCTCGAAGATGTTGTCATGTAGTGATACGCCGGATGAAACGTTCCGTGCAGCTTATCTGGACAGAGTATAAACCGCGAGTACGCTGCGGAAACCGGTTACAGTCAGCTGAAATGTCGGAGGAAGAGGGGTTGGAGGAAGGAGATGAGGGGGCGGTTGGAGGAAAGTAGGGGAAGGGTAAAGGGAAGGGTGAAAGTGAGCGGGGAGGTGGGAAGGATAAGGTGAGGCATAATCACTTGCGATAAATTATATTTTGTTTTAAGATCAGACAAAAATATTTAACTTACAGCTGTGAACGGAGATATTCGTTCACTGACTTCCTGCAAAACCTTTATATGTGGCATTTTAATATAATAAATTTGTGATGCTGGTTTATTCACGCGGACAAAGTCGCGGGCAAGAGCTAGTCTTATAAATAAAAACACAAACCTCGCCTGATAGAATAGCTTAAAATCATTTTTGAGTTTTTTGTATATCTGTTTCTCTGTTTGTTTGTACACTCATCGCGTAAAAACAAATGAACTAATATTAATGTAGTTTAGGATTTACATAGGGCTTAATTCAGAGTAAAATTTAGTCTTTATTTCATCTCAATCGGCTTACTCAATCAAAAGTAACGCTAATTTATAAATTTCAAAAACAAAGCTAAACTTACAAGCTAAAAACGTTTAAACTCTATTTAAAAAAAAACAATAATACTCTAAACCTCGCAAGGAAAGCAGGTACAGCTTGTGTCTAATATAATATTCCTGCAGTTAATTGTGTATCGACTACTAATAAACTATCTGCCTTAATCCTTAAATGTTAAGGCAAATTGAACTGTTAAAATTTATTTTATTTTTAATTTTTTATTTTATAAACTTCATAATCATCATCAGGTTATTTTTGTCTCCACTGCAGGAGCACAACCCTCTCTCATCTGCCGGAGATAGACGGAGGATTTGGCCTACACTCCCCGTGCTGGCCAGACGGGTTGGGGAGGCCTGATTGATTTTTTATAATGCATTCCCTTAGTCGCCTTGTACAACATCCACGTGAAGAGTTGGAGTGGTCCCATTCTACTCTACCGGAAACCACACGGCACGTAATATACGTAGGTACATTCTATTAGATTAGAGGGAGAAGGTTTTTTTGCTCTATCGATATGCAGAATACTGGAGGATTCTCACTCGTTTTATAAATCATGATTAATCAATGTAATTTTGTATAATTTACTACGCCGCAGTAAAGCGAAGCAGATGGGATAGTTCACACTTATGCGGTGGAATCTGCCCACTTTGCACCACGTCTGTGAGAACCATCTCAGCTGGCCCTGCAGATTACTGCTGTGTGGGGCAAACACAATAAATAATGAAGGAACTACTGAACCGATTTTGGTGGACTTTTAACAGAAACATAGTGTTTAATTCAATGTAACATATAGTTTTTATTTCATTGCAATCGGTCCAGTCAAGCAAAAGTTATGGGTTTTTATAGTTTTCGAAAACTCGCGTACATTGCATTCATCATAATCTGACAGCCCTTAGACGTCCACTGCTGGACATAGGCCCCAATGCACATACATTGCTCTAGTATACAACAAAGAAATGTAAGGTCTATAAGCTCGACGGAATTCGTATTGCAATGAGTGAGAACATACAGAACTACATTTGGGAATGGGAACGGGAGCGGCGTGGGAGGACTGGGTCGGGGTCGGGATCGGAGTCGTAGGCGAAATTGGATTGAGAGTGAGTAGTCAACGCGAGCGGAGCCGCGGGCACTAGTATTTACTATGACGGCTAATCTCAGCGGTATTTTCGGCGTTATACATCAGCTTGTTGTTAAAGTCATAAATTCGTTCCTGACGGTTCTTGTGCCTTACCTAAGTAGCTTTTATATTTAACATGAGTATTGATTGATCAAGGGGTTTTCCCTGATCTTATGAAGCACAGTAAAATCATACCACTTTTTAAATCTGGTGACAAACAAGATCCTAATGATTTTAGACCAGTGTCAGTTCTGCCTGTGCTTAGCAAGATATTCGAGAAGTACTCAATCAATTGCTCTGTCATTTCAATCTTAAACTACTCCTTCACGATCGTCAGTTCGGTTTTACTAAGGGACGTTCCACAACCGACACAGCAGTCATGCTTGTTAAGCACATCCATGATGCTTGGGAAGACTTCGATGATGCAATAGGCGTCTTCTGCGACCTCTCCAAGGCATTTGATTGTGTTCATTACGAAACCTTGCTACTTAAATTGAAACATTATGGCGTAAAAGATAGAGCATTCGAATTACTTAAATCTTACTTAGAAAATAGAGTACAAAAAGTAGATATGAACGGAATTCGGTTATCTGGGTCATTCGTGAAAATGTTGGTACCCCAGGGTTCAGTTCTGGGCCCATTTCTTTTTCTTGTATATATAAATGACTTGCCCTTTTTAATACAAAACATGTCCAATATAGTTTTATTTGCCGATGACACTTCGATGATTTTTAAAATTAGCAGAAAAGATTGTGAACATGCTAAGGTAAATAATACTCTCACGCAAATTCTTCAATTTATCTATCTTTTTGAGGCACTGTGACAATAATATTTATAATACAAGAAATTAAAATAAACTTGTTTTATCAGGGTTAAGACTAAGTAAGGACAGTAAATCGTTCACGGGGCAATGTATACGCTTCTACAACAAACTACCAGAGGAAATCTTAAATTCATGACATAAAATCGTATACAAAATTATGGTCTACTGGTATCCATTGAAAGATTCCATTAATGTACTGAAGTGAACATAATGATTAGACTAGATTTATTTATTTAACTTTTACATCTTAAAAATTCAATTTTACATGTCATTCTAATATGGTAAAAGGGATCGTTATAAAATAAAATAATATACAAAATATAAATTACAATGTCAACAATTCAAATAATGTCATAGTATATAACATACTATCTATGTCAGTATATAATATTAAAATAAAAATTTGAAAATACACTTGGTATTAAATTATCACAAATTAAATTTTCGCCAGAGGGAACACCAATTTAATTTTTTAGAAAATTCATTTATGGAATCAAAATCAAAATATTTATTTTCAAAATTGGAACACATAATTCTCTTTTTGACGTCAAATTCTGCCTAAATCTACTCCACTTCCACCTGTATAACCGAGGGGAAGAAGTGGCAACAAACCCAACGGCACAGGGCCCTACCTTTGATTTATCTTATTCATTACAATCATTAAGTCTACCTATGCTGAGCCATCAAGCACTCCATGGACTTTTATCATTTAAGTAGTCATCTAACTTATAGTAGGCTTTCTTGCACAGATTAACTTTTATAGAAGATTTGAATTTTTGTTCAGACAAGTTAATAATTTCATTCGGAACCTTATTGTAGTAACGCACGCACAGCCCCACAAAAGAATTATTGATCTTAGACAATCTAGAATGATGTATTTGAATTTTATTATTATTTCTAAGATTTAAATTATGCCTCTCATTATTTAAGCTGAGTAAAGAAAGGTTCTGTCTAACGAACATAATGTTAGCGAATATGTATTGACATGGCACCGTCATTATATTTATTTCCTTAAATAATTCTCTTAGAGAATCACGACTACGAAGCCCATAAATAGATCTTATTACTCTTTTTTGTAAAATGAATATAGAATCGATATCATCGGCACGACCCCAGAGCAAGAGGCTATAAGACATAAGACTGTGAAAATAGCTAAAATATACAAGTCTTGCTGTAGCTATATCTGTCAACTCTCTAATCTTTTTAACGGCATATGCTGCGGAGCTTAGCCGACCTGCTAACAATTCTATATGTGGACCCCATTGCAGCTTCTTGTCAAGGGTTAGCCCCAAGAAAACTGTATTATCCACAAATGCTGACTTCTCGTTATTTAATATTATGTCATTATCACATGGTTTAACACCTGGAAGTGTGAATTTTATGCATTTAGTTTTTTTTGAGTTTAAAACAAGGTTGTTAGCAATAAACCATTCATGAACTTGCCGAAGGGTGTCGTTCACATCGTCATAGTTTTGGGCATGTCTATTAACTTCAAAAATCAGAGAAGTATCATCTGCAAACAACACAATCTTCGACATATTCTGCACCATGTACGGAAGATCGTTTATATAAACCAAAAAAGGAAAGGTCCTAATATTGAGCCCTGTGGGACTCCTATTTTATTAAGAGATCCCTGCGACTTTTTACCGTTTATCTGAACCTTTTGAATCCTGTTTGTTAGGTAGGAGTTCAATAAACTAAGGTTTTTATTTTTGATACCGTAATGTTCTAATTTGAAGAGCAACGTTTTATGATCTACGCAATCAAACGCCTTAGATAAATCACAAAAAACCCCGATAGCATCGTGGTGTCGCTCAAAAGCATCAAAAATATTTTGCAGAAGAGCAGCACCAGCATCCGTCGTCGAGCGGCCTTTAGTGAAACCAAACTGTTGGTCATGTAGAAGTATGTTACAGTTGAAATGTACAAGCATTTGACTGAGCATGACCTTTTCGAAAACCTTGCTAAGTACCGGTAAGATCGAAATGGGTCTAAAGTTGCCAGGATCTCTTTTGTCTCCTGATTTGTACAATGGTATAGTTTTACTTAGCTTCATTAGATCGGAAAAAGTGCCATGATATATAGAGAGATTAAACGCGAAGGCAAGATATGGTGCTAAAATATCAATGATGGACTTACATACTTTAACCTTTGACATACCCCACAGGTCTTCAGTGGTTTTTATTTTTATTTGTTTAAAGGACGTTATAATATCCTGTGGGTTCACGTGCCTAAATTCAAATTCAGTGATGCAAGAGGGAACGTTCTTTCGTAGAAATTCCGCTGAAAGAGCAGCCGATGAATTTAAGTTTTCTGTGGTCTTTAGTGGTATATTAGTAAAGAAAGTTTTAAACTCTTGAGCCACCTCGGCATTCGATGTTAACGTGCCGCATTATAATAATAAAAATAATATTCATTTTCCAACACAAGATTTTTCAGTCGTCGACTAAACGTTTCGTCATTGGTCTCGTTACGTAGATCGTATCGTAGATAATGTCCACTCAGATTCGGTTTTATTCATTAGTTTAATGGACTATCACTACTTTTTGATGCAGTGAATTTTATTGGATTTCTCCGTCTTCTGTTATTCATAAAAACACACTATTATGTAGTATTTTTTTTAAGCCGTCGCGTCGTAGTATATTTGCCTCACGTTCACGAGGTCGGGATTCGCCCTTACCAACGATCTCTATGTACTACTAGATAGAGCGTTCTAAACAATCGCTCTGTTACACTCAAGTAGCCACAACTCTTTCACATTCACTTTAAAACTTGAACATTTAATTATTTTCTAAATATTGACATTATTTAACCGTAGCGTCTGGATGCGTGGGCCTAAATAATTGCATGTTTTTCCTTCATGACAATATTACTGATAATATGTGTTTGGTAGTAAATAAAACAACTTTCATTTAATCACTATGTATTTCAAAGAATGTTAATTTTGATAAATTATAAAATTGGTAATATAAAGTGAAATGCCATTTCATACAAAAACTTTGAACATTTTATTGAAAAGATTTTTGTCCGTGGTTGCGCCCGCTTCAAAGAGTATTTCTTGAAAACCGTAACTGCTCAGTTTTTCTTTGGTGGGTGCATATTGCAGCAGCTTCCGGCGTGCAACTCACATATCATCACCAGATCCATGCAGATTTAATCAGTAGCCTTTTGAAGTCCTCTGCTGGACATAAAAATTACTGTCTTACCTTTAAAATCTATTCATTCGAAACCTTGACTTACAGAATAATATTGATTATAATGTTTATTCACGTCCTTTGACTCTAAAATTTAACGAGCCTAGAAGTTTATAAGCCGGCTAACTTCGATTGTAAATTTTACACACTCATAGTGGGTGGGTACTATAAAGTCCATAATTGCGAAAATACATCTGACTGAGATTAACCGCCATAGTTACTATTATTTAACTTAATACCTAAAACCTCGTTATTGGCGTATCACTCGTTGTTATTGGTTGCTATTAGTGGGTGGGTACTAAAAAGGCCATAATTCCGAAAATACCGCTAACTGAGATTGGCCGCCATAGTTAATATTTTTTTAGTTAATAAGACATTTTTATTGTCATTTCACTCGTTATTGGGTGCTCACTTAAACGTTGTGTGAATTTAAGGTCTTGAGAATGGGGCTGAGGGGAGTGTATGATAGGGAGGTAGGAATGGGAGAATGAGGTGTAAATGGTAGGAGACATAGGGGGAGGCGTAGGGGGAGTGGGAAATGGGAATAGAAAAATGAGGGATGAAGGTGAGGGAGCGAGGATTTGGGATGGAGGTAAGGTTTAGGCGTGCGCGCTATGTACCAGAATACATACAAATACCCATGATCCGAATTAAAAAAAATACTAGTTAAATACTAGTAGTTCACAAGCCGTCTAACATTTAGTGTACATTTTACTACTGTGGGAGAAAATGTACCAAGGGAAATATAAAACCCGTTGGTAGCACTGCGGGGAAAAAGTTGGTTTCCAATACAATACTTACTGATTCTTAAGATTATAAGTGATATTTATTTATAACCATCTTATTAAAACAGGTCAGTGGTTGAAAGAGTTGCAGAGAAATACGTAAAATTATCTACTAATCTTCGTGCTGGATAATATTGTAATAATTTAATTCCCCATGGATCGGAGGATCATGAAATAAGAAAATGTAGTCTTCAGTATCTGAAACAAAACAACACAATATACTTGAAGCCGGCGCGTTGGCTCTAGCGTCAGAGCTCGTGTTCAATTCTCACTATCCGACTCTGGCTAAATAATAAGAGTGTAGTCTTTTGTCAAATTTGTTTAAATACAATTTTAATAACCAGGGGTCGGAGTTAGGTAGTGTCATTAATACACTTGAGACGAAATGTTTATGTTAATATGGATATTTCGGCTTTTATGCCGAAATATAAAAGGTGGAGAGAGAGGTAGCACTAAGAAATTTTTTTAATAAAATATCTTAGAAATAGTTTAATTTAACTTTACGCTCATTAGGGTGGAAAAAATTAGGCACTGAGGAAAATATTTTTTGGACTGTGGTTTTTTTTAAATTATTATTATTGATCAAAACAATAGAGATACATTGACTAATCTAGTCTTCTGACGAAACCAAAATTGAGGTTTATCTGTAGACATATTAATTAAATATTATTACTACTATTTTAAGAGTGTCGGATTTTTATTACAATAATTAATGACACCAATAAAAATGAATTTCCATGCTAATCTACCTTCGTCGCAAATGCATGAATAAGACTACCTAATTCCGATCACAGCTAAGCAAACCATAATTAATATTAATTTAAGTAGCTTATGCATTATGGCGTGTATTTATTACCTACAGTTTATTTTATCTGCGTACCTACAGAATCTCATGAAAGGCAGACTAGCAGATTTTTTCATATACTTTAGAGCTGTGTGTTGTATAACTTACGCTAGCCATAGTGGTGACTCCGACTGGCACTATCCCCATCACGGTGATCTTGATGGGTGTCTGCACTCTGTGCAGCAGGATGCACATAGTGCGACGGTTACTCACGTTCATGCTCTCCCACGGGACGGCGTACACTGAGTCTATCACTTTCTCGCTCTGGCAAACATATGCAAAGAGCTTTTATTATAGGATACATAAGATGAACAATATAGCTGTATGGCGCGGCCCCGAACGCACCTAGGCGATTTGCGAACGACTGCCAATGTTGCGTGATTTAGCGATTCAGCGTAACATTATGTTTATTCTATGTGCGTAGGATTTATTTTGGTTTGAAATGAATGTGGTAGGTACGTTTTTGAGAAATTGAACAAGCTTTCTTAGGTAGTCCGCCTTAGATACTATAACTTATGCCGTGCTATGACGTCACGTATAAGGCAAATCCTATACGACATTTTGCCAAAACTCTATTCTTTTAACAGTGAAAACCCCATCATATTTCTGTTCAGTAGTTTCCACGTTTAACCCGTACATATATTTTTTTTATCTCCCCGGAGACTGAATGTTACTCTTTAAGTACACTGTGGAAAGGTCTTGATTATTAAAGTTGTTTAATATAAGTACTTTTATTTTCTAAAAGTCCTTTATGTAGGTTGAACCATAAAACGAAATCTCCAATGTTTTAGGCGACGTAAATAATTCTGGAGTGATAAACTCCATTAACTTACCACAGTATTCAGTATTTCAAAAATAACCGATTTCTGAACAAGGTCTCCAAACGTAATTATCGATAATGGCACAAACTGCACTAACGCTTCTGGATCCTGTAATGCAAAATTATAAAAGACTGATATCCATAGTAAGTCAGTACAGAGTTAATATACATGATACAACACTTTGATATGACGAAGATACGCCGGAGTAATGTCCTGACCAAGCACACCGGTTAAATTATAGTGGACTAAAGTCTACGTGACAGCTTGCAAAGAGAGTGACAGAGTTCAAAGACAATAATAATTAATACATTTACAGACAGTGAGTAGGGAAAATAATAGCCTCAAAAATAAAATATGTATGTTACAAGACTATATGCTGCAAGTACGTACAAGTTCCTGCTACTCCGAGTACTTTTATTAAAATTATGGAGACATATAATAAATGACAAACAAACATGTAAGACGACTTCTACTTTAGGTAAAAGTGATTATAATAAATTACATTATATTAAAAACTCTTTGTGGCCGACAACAAACTGCCGTATGGTTTCCGGTAGAGTAATATAGGACCACTCCAACTCTTCCCGTGGATGTCTTACAAGGTGACTGAGGGAATACATTATAAAACATCAATCAGGCCTCCCCAACCCGTCTGGCCAGCGGGGAGTGTAGGCCAAATCTTCCGTCTCTCTCCGGCAGATGAGAGAGGGCTGTGCTCCTGCAGTGGAGACAAAAAGAACCTGATGATGATGAATGATAATGAATGAAAAATTTTGTGATAATACATACGCCTTTTGAGCACTCCAAAAGCATAATGCAACAAGTAATCAGTTGAAATAAGTAATTAAGAGCAATCACTGGCCCGTAACAACTCGATAGTTGATCTGTAAATCTGAAATTGTTAGTTAATTATTGTCTTTATATTACTTGAGACAATGTTTTATTTTTGAAAACAAAAATCAAAGAGTTCCTAGTCATCTTGTGCAGATAACTTAAATATTACTATACTGGTTAATAAAATTAATTATAGTATTTTTATTATATTTAGGAACATTTCTGACGTACACTTTCCTTACTCCAAACTGAAACATCTTACAAATAACTTTTAAAATTTTGGCCCTCCTAGCGTCATTCGCTGTTTTTGTTACACAATTGTTGATATAATTATTGGCAAAGTTATTTGAAATCACCTACTCGCATATCATTGTTTGTACAAAAAATGACAGACGTTTTTGTACCCATCTACCAATGAAAATAAGTAATATACCAATAAAAATGTATTTATACTAGTAGGTCTATTTACTATGGCGAATAATCGCAGTAAGATATATTTTCGACGTTATAGGCCCTTTAGTACACACTGACTAATAACCAATTCCAATAAGTATAATACCAATGAAAAGGTCTTATTAAGTAAAATAATAATAAACTATGGCGGCTAATCTCAGCTGTATTTTGGGCGTTATGGGCCGTTCAACCCTTATTGTTATTGGTTGCTATCGTTATTGATTGCTATTAGTGGGTTTCGGTTGCATACAAAAACACTAATAATTTCTCTCAAAACAGAATTAAAAATCACATGAGACACATTTAAAATACCTGCAGTCTTCTTTCTTTAATAAGTTAGGTATCTTATTCAAAAACCATGTTAGCCTATTGCGTTGAGCACTCGCCTCACGTTCATGAAATTTAAATTCAAACCCTGCCCATACCAACGAGTTTATTAAAATTTAATACGGTCTATTTATAATACCACATACTTTTTGGTGAAGGAAAACATCGCGAGGAAACCTGCGTATGTCAAAGAAGAAATTCTAAGGTATACAAAGTGAAGTCTACCAAATCGGCTTAGGCACCTTTGCAGGACAGGGGTTTGACACAAAAGATCCTGAAGGCTGGAAGTGGAGTCAGCACTTCCTGGGCCCCTATGAAGGTAAGATAAGATGTTGTACAAAATACCTGACGATAAGCTTGTGATGTTCTATGCATTCTACTAGTTTCTCATGGACACTTCTATTCTCGTCTGTATCATACATTTCAACAGATGCATTACATACGCCACCATTTGGTCTATAGAATTCAACTATGCTTCGTCTTTTCGGTTCAGGAAAGTTCTCCAGACCATTTCTTAGTACCTGAATATGGCCAATTATTTGGAATACCATAATCAACATGAATAAGTCAAAAATACATACAGAGACTACTGTGACGAAAGAATACAATATGTTGATACACATGAAAAATATAAAGTAATCTGCTTCTTCAAATCCTGGGAAAGAGTATGTGATGGAGAAGTCAACAGTAAAGTTTTCATGTTGGTTTCCGTGAAAGACGCCATGTTGATAATTTTTGATAGCGGATGATAAATTGAAGAAAATACTTGTTGAATACGTGGTGATTAAAACGTATACAACGAAGTATAACGTACGTTTCTCGACAATGGTGAACATCTGGAAGAAGTACAAATATTGATTTCAACTTCCAGGTACCAGGTGACCATAAAATAAAAGTAGTTCAATTCATAAATTTAGGTGCACCATCTGCATTAAATTTGCTCACATAAATGTATTGACAAAGTAGCTATGCCCGCGGCTCCGCTCGCGTGTACTGCTCGCTGTCAATCCGACTTCGACTCCGCTCAGTACTTTTTAGGTGATGCGTGCACAAACTTATAGACAAACAGATAAACAAACAAACAAATTTTCCAAAACTGAGCGAAATGAGTTCTATTTATTATTCTTATACCCCTTAGGTATTGATAATAATTACAGTGTACAGACACGCGAAGTTTACGTTTTTATTTATTAGAAAATATGCTTGCATATTGTGATAGAAAGTAGTCTTAGGTACTACCCTCGTAAGGCCCGCCAAATTTACCTTTATCAGAAATGACCTCCAAATAAAATTCCCTATCTAATGTTACTCAACTACCTTGCTATATAGATAGTAATACGTCATCATATCAGACCTTAGACGTCCACTGTTGGACACTGGCCTTCCCCAATGAACGCTACCACACCCAGTCCTCCGCCCTTCGCATCCAGCCGCTTCCGGCCATCTTTTTCAGGTCGTCGGTCCACCTGGCGGCGGGGCGTCCCACCCTGCGCGTGCCGTTCCGCGGTCTCCACCTTTAATACTAATACATACAATATAGTAATACGTACCTTTTCATAATACCCCCCGTTATTTCTAAAGTTTATCAAGTGAAATGAATCTAAATAACTCTTTGTGACTTGCCCATAACTGTTCAAACGACTCCAAACTAATCGAGTCTGAAATTGAAGTCAATTTTTTGTAAGTCTGCATCATGAAAGTTACTAATATAATAATCTATACATATAATAAAACTGTAACTGGTCTATGTCTGTACATGGGAGATATTGTAGTAAAAAACAAATTTTGATCCCTTATTATACCGCCTTATGGGTTGAATTTACAAAAACCCTTCGTTACCTGAGCTACATAAGGAACATTTGTGCCAAAATTTCAAGTTGCTAGAGCAATCGGTTTGGAGACTACTACTTACGAACTAGGTACATTTCAGCCCCCTAGGGGATGTTTTTTTTAAACTGTAAAACACTTGTTGGAACTGTAAACAGCTTGGATATTTCCTGACAAGTACAATTATGGATCTTTATACAGGAAGGCATCTTCTGGGTGTACGCGCTCCACTTTAGGCCTCATCGTCACTACCATCATCTAAGATTGAGCTCAAAGAAGCAACTCACTGTAGTTACAATAGCGAAAAGAGCCGTTACATAACATCGTCCTTTTTCATATACGTTTAAAGCATTTGATTTTGTAACTATGTAATGAAATCCACCCGTAGTAATCAATATCAGTCCCACGATGACGTGATATCTCTGGCATAGAATTATTATTGGTACATGTTCTCCAAGTATTTCACCTGGCCATATGCCGATGGTCGACAGCAATATTCTCAATATCTTCATATATTTGATAGACAAAGCTTTATTTTTTCTGTAATTAATAAAAATCAATGACACCTAGTAGACATACTTAATTAAAAAATTTGAATTCCGTTATCGATTACGAAATGTGTATTAAATTCCCATTTCGTAAAGATAGTTACCAAATGGGACGATGCAATTCACATTCCGAAATCGATTACGAAATGGGAGTTAATTTATCATTTCGTCGTTAGTTACGACATTTGGTTAACGAAAGGATTGGTTAGGTATATATGAAAAATGATTTGGAACTTTTCAATTGGTATCCTTTTTTCGTCACTTCAGATTTCTTTATCAAAAAATAACATGTTCTTACGTCATTAAAGTACTTTACGATTTTTATATATATTACCTTAGTTGCCTCTGCATCTTAGACTCCTTAAGATATGTTGTTTTATATATTTTTTTGTACAATTGAAGTCAGAAATATATTTTTATCTGTTTATTAAAGAATATTGAATTTTAAATGGAAATAAATACAATTGTTTTTTATACAGAGAGAATTAATTGTTGACTTATAATCATTAAGAATAACCACAATATATTAAATGATTTGTTTAAGGTCCTTACTACACAAGCGTCTGGAATATTATGTCTGTTAGATCCTTGTACTGTGACATGTGTGCGCTCCAATTATGTGAACGTAATTTCATTAAAAGTCGTAATAATTTATCTATACATATAATAAAATCGTAAAGGCAAAAATGTCTGTACATTGAATATATTTGGAAAAACCAAATAGGGCGACTTAAAATTAGTAACTCAACATGATATTTAATTTTTTTTTATTTGTTTGTTTTTTTTCTGTTTGTACGGGCATCACGCAAAAACTACTGAACGGATTTTGACGAAACTTTATAAAGTCACAGTGTATATACCGGAATAACATAATATATAAAAAATCCAACAATTATCTAAGAAACAGTAAACCAGCAACAAAAAAACTTTAGTGCAGTACAAAGTAAGTATATTTCAGAGGTCTATTAAAACCAGTTTTGATCTTTGATGCAGTACCCACGACGGTACGGAGACGGTATATACGATTGTCAAAACTGAAATAAAAAGAAAATTATAATTGATGAATTTTAAGACCACACTTCAAGCGTTTATTTAAAAAAAACAATAATTCTGTTAACCTCGCGAGTAAAGCCGTAGGTACAGATTGTATCTAATGTAACATTCCTGCAGTTAATTGTGTATCGACTACTAATAAACAATCTGCCTTAATCCTTAAATGTTAAGGCAAATTGAACTGTTAAAACTTGTTTTATTTTTATTTTATAAACTTAATCATCATCATCAGGTTATTTTTGTCTCCACTGCAGGAGCACAACCCTCTCTCATCTGCCGGAGACAGACGGAGGATTTGGCCTACACTCCCCGCTCTGGCCAGACGGGTTGGGGAGGCCTGATTGATGTTTTATAATGTATTCCCTTAATCGCCTTGTACGACATCCACGGGAAGAGTTGGAGTGGTCCTATTCTACTCTACCGGAAACCACACGGTACGTAATATACGTAGATACATTCTCTTAGATTAGAGGGAGAGTTTTTTGCTCTATGGATATGCAGAATACCGGAGAATTCTCATTTTCATTTTATAAACCAAGGTTGGCTACCATGCATCATCATCGTGATTAATGAATGTATTTTTTATAATTTACTACGCCGCAGTAAAGCGAAGCAGATGGGATAGTTCACACTTATGCGGCGGAATCTGCCCACTTTACACCACGTCTGTGAGAACCATCTCAGCTGGCCCTGCAGATTACCTACTGCTGTGTGGTGAAAAGACAACAAATAATGAAAAGCTACTGAACCGATTTTGATGGACTTGTCACAGAAACATAGTGTTTAATTCAATGTAACATATAGTTTTTATTTAATTGCAATCGGTCCAGTCAATCAAAAGTTATGGGTTTTTATAGTTTTCGAAAGCATTCATCATAATCTGACAGCCCTTTGACGTCCACTGCTGGACCTAGGCCCCAATGCACATACATTGCATTAGTATACAACAAAGAAATGTAAGGTCTAAAAACTCGACGGAATTCGTATTGCAATGAGTGAGAACATATAGAACTACATTTAGGAATGGGAGCGGGAGCGGAAGCTGGAACCGGGAGCTGGAGTGGGCATGGGAGGACTGGGTCGGGGTCGAGATCGGAGTCGTAGGCGAAATCGGATTGAGAGTGAGTAGTCGACGCGAGCGGAGCCGCGGGCACTAGTATTTAATATGGCGGCTTATCTCAGCAGTATTTACGGCGTTATATATCAGCTTGTTGTAATTACAAGTTATTTTAGATAACATGCTGAAACTTTAAATCTCAATGTCATTGTGTTAAATCAAATACATTACCCATTGCTTCAATTTTTTTTAATAATAATATGTCAGACATTCACATCAATTATCCAGTTACAAATTAGGCGGAACCTGTGTTATGGTTACTAGATAACGGATAAACATACTCAAATATATATATAAACATCCAAGACTTGGGTACAAACATTCATATTCATCATACGAACATTTGCCCCTAGCGGGATTCGAACCCGCAACCCCTGGCGTGGCAGTCCGAGAGTTACCCGTTCCGCCACGGAGGTCGTCAAAGTTTTCATTCAATTCAACATCAATTAATTTTCATTGAACAAGTTTTACCTAGTTCGCTCCACAAACTCAATTTGTTTCATCAAAATGAGATTTATTTATATTAACCACAATACTTTTAATCTAAACAGAAAACTATTTAACAAGCTGAACTCGTTATAACTTTTTGGTGGATTTCTCCCAGTGATGGGTCCTTTAGTACCCACCTGCAATAGTTACCAATTACAATAAGTGATACGCCAATATTATGGCTATAGTAGGTGGGTAATAAAAGGCCCATAACGCCGGAAATACAGCTAACTGAGATTAGCCGCCATAGTTACTATTGTTCTACTTAATAAGACATTTTTATTGGAATTTCACTTATTTTATTGTTATTTTATTTTATTCGGAAAGCTAACAGCTATTTTCACAAAATGTTACAATGTATAGATAAATATATGCCAATAACAAGCTTCCACATATAGGAAGTTGTATACACTTATTAGTTGATACCCCTTCGGAGCCATCGATCTACTTTCCCCATCGGTCTACTTGTCCAAATGGTCCACTTTCCTCTTCGGTCCACTTTCCTTTTCGGTCCACTTTCCCCATCGGTCCACTTTACCCATCGGTCCACTTTACCTATCGGTCCACTTTAAGAAGAAGTGATATAGTTTTTGATCGCAAACTGTCATACTAGTGGGTAGGTTCCACAGAAAACGCCCACCATCCTTTTTTGTTTATTTTGAAACCGTGTGGTTCCCGGCTTAGAATAGGGCCACCCCTATCCTTATCTTCGTCGTCAAGGCGACTAAGGGATTGCATTAGGGACGGGCAGCAGCGTTCTTCTGTGTATATTAAGATCATTACTGCGATCACCAATCCGCCTGGCAAGCGTGGTGATTATGACAAATCCGTCAATGGACAACTCATCAAAAGTGGTATTCTATTGGGGAGTCCTATGTGCAGCATTGGACGTATTTAGGGTGATGATTTTTACCGTGAAATATAGAGTAAGTATTTGAATTAAAGTCAGGAAGTTATTTTTTATTTACTTACTTCAGACGTTGACAGTACAGTGACCCCTCAAAACAACTGGTATATTTATTTGTACACCCCTCAAAACAACTGGTATATTTATTTGTACACCCCTCAAACAGCTGGTATATTTATTTGTACACCCCTCAAAACAACTGGTATATTTATTTGTACACCCCTCAAAACAGCTGGTATATTTATTTGTACACCCCTCAAACAGCTGGTATATTTATTTGTACATCCCTCAAAGCAGCTGGTATATTTATTTGTACACCCCTCAAAACAACTGGTATATTTATTTGTACACCCCTCAAAACAGCTGGTATATTTATTTGTACACCCCTCAAACAGCTGGTATATTTATTTGTACACCCCTCAAAACAGCTGGTATATTTATTTGTACACCCCTCAAAACAACTGGTATATTTATTTGTACACCCCTCAAACAGCTGGTATATTTATTTGTACACCCCTCAAAACAACTGGTATATTTATTTGTACACCCCTCAAAACAACTGGTATATTTATTTGTACACCCCTCAAAACAGCTGGTATATTTATTTGTACACCCCTCAAAACAGCTGGTATATTTATTTGTACACCCCTCAAAACAACTGGTATATTTATTTGTACACCCCTCAAAACAACTGGTATATTTATTTGTACACCCTTCAAAACAGCTGGTATATTTAGTTGTACACCCCTCAAAGCAGCTGGTATATTTATTTGTACACCCTAATGTATATGCGTTCGGGTGCGTTCACTTCACGCTTAACTATATCGCTCCCGGGGACATTCATTTCACGGTTAACGTGAAATGCGAAACGAGAAACTAATTTCGCGAGGCGCGTGCTAAAAGTGCAGTTGGTAGCGACGCTCATTTTCCGCGCAGCGCTCTGCAATCACACGCTGAGCTAACTTATCCGCGGCATCCTATAGAAGAGCGTACACATTGGATCAAACTATTTCAGATAGAAAAATGCCTCAGTTTTATATTTAAAATGGAATATTTTCTTTATTTATTAATTACTAGCTGTTGCCCGCGACTTCGTCCGCGTGAACAACTCAATATTACAAATTATTAAAAAAAAAACCCTAGGAATAAGATGTTCAATCCTATGTCCAGTGGTTGAAGCGTGATTGAGTAACAAACATCCAAATATCCAAAGTTTCGCGTTTATAATATTAGTGAGATGGGATTCTTTGCCTCTACACTCTTCCTTTAAAAAGATCCAAGTCGTTCTTGTCTCCCTACTAAAACTTTAATAATGTAACCCAAGGTGTAAATTTTTTTGCTATGAAATATCTTTCATCGCATGCGCTGCGGAAACTATTGATGATAGAACAAAAAAATGTTCCACAATATTAAACAACATATCAATATCTACTTGGAGCGGGAGTGGGCTTGGGCGTGGGCGTGGGAGTGGGAAGGGGAGCGGATTCTGTAGTCCACGCGAGCTGATTAGTACAGTTAGTAAATAATAAAACTAAATCTTTATAATTGTGTTTCAGATTTCTCTACTCCGATTCACTCCGCTCCACTCTATTAGAGATATTATATTAGTGCAGAATTAAAACGAGAATATAATAATAATTTACATAACAGATCCTCAAATTTATAAAGTCTTATAATCGATTAAAAGTAAATGGAAATTATGGACAAGAACAGAATGCTACATCTAGAAAAAAATTCAGCTCCATCCCACCGCTAAATAGAAAACTCATAAACCGCTTACACTGTATACAGAATTTTATTTTACCCTTATTTTAAACTAGCTATGCCCGCGGCGCTGCTCGCGTATACTACAGATTCTTTCTCTCTCACTCCCACTCCAGCTCCAAATGTAATCCAAACTTATCGCAATCTGAATAGTACCAAACATTATAATTATACTTCCTTGTTATATTGCATAATAATCTTACCTACTAATGTATGTGAAAACTAAACATTTCACTAACTTTTGATTGAGTTAACCGATATTGCGATGAAATAAAGCCTGTATGTTACTCCTAGTTGAGCTCTATGTTTCTGTGAAAACTGCATAAAATTTCATTCAGTAGTTTTTGCGTGATAATGAGGTAACAAACATACAGACAGACAAAATTCTAAAAACAATTATTTTGTGAACACAAAATAAATCAAAAGACATAAGGAGAAGAAGAAGAAATATATTCTATAAATAGGTCTGTCTGTATATTTGTTACCTCATTATCACGCAAAAACTACTGAATGAAATTTGATGCAGTTTTCACAGAAACATAGAGCTCAACTCGGGCCTATAAAGATCCCACTTCCACATTTTTATACAATATCTCCCATGTACAGACATACACCAGTTATTCTCATCAGGGTTGGACGGGCGCACCGCCGGCAGGTGGACCGACGACCTGAGGAAGGTGGCCGGAAGCTGCTGGTTGCGGAGGACCGGGTGTGGTGGCGTTCATTGGGGAAGGTCTTTGTCCAGCAGTGGACGTCTAAGAGCTGATATATAACTGCTAAGCAAGAGATCGCAGTATACATTTGATGCGGGGCTGGTCACATCTGTCGGAGAACCGATTACCGCTAGGGTAAACGAGTTCTCGAGTGGAGACCGCGACTGGGCAAGCGTAGTGTGGGACGCCCCCTGGCTAGATGGTGCGACGATCTGCGTAAGGCGGCTGGCAGTGACTGGATGAGAAGAACCGTAGATCGGGTTCAGTGGCGCGCCTTGGGAGATCCCTATGTCCAATAGTGGACCCTTTCAGGCTGATGATGATGATTTGATCCGAGTCCCGGAGATTGAGCCCGTGGAGTCCAACATAACCTTTTCGTGTACTTTGAGCATTATCAAGGATATATAATATAACATCCAGACCGGGACCAAATTATACTAAGTTGTCAGTTCCCAGTGGTAACTGAATCCACTACCTCTAGCGATCGAGTGTAACAACCGAGCCAATGAGTCAGGAGGCTTGCCTGAACACCCTTACGAGCGAGAACCTTAACAGTGTTGCAAGCTCATATGTTATTTATATATTAGTCTTTCATTAGACAATGTTCATAAGCTTATAGTCTGTAATTCTCGAGCCATATTTAATTTGAAAACATTTCATAGTATGCTGAATTACCATTATTAAGCGCTATTAGTACTGTCGGCAAAAAAGTGGCTTTAACATACATACATACATACATACATACATTTATACATACATACATACATACATACATACATACATACATACACACATACATACATACATACATACATACATACATACATACATACATACATACATACATACATACATACATACATAGTTACATAATGCTCACGCCTTGGTCCCAAGGGGGTAGGCAGAGACGATGAATCCTGACAAACGTAAATAGTTACTTAAACTGTCAACTTTACAAAAACTGTAAAGTTGTGTGAACAAACCTACCGCGATAAGTACCTAACACCAGGGCCGGATTATCCATTAGGCAGTGTAGGCAACTGCCTAGGGGTCCCGCATCGGCAAGGGGCCCCACACCCCGAGTCTTTTTTGTAAATGTTTCTTAGAGTGAAAAGAGGAGTAGGCGTGGGCGTTGACGTGGGATTCGGGGTCGAAGTCATAGTCGAATTGAAAGTGAGTAGTCCACGCGTGCGGAGCATTGCATTGTGGTAGAAAAACTATATTTCAGGAACTTAGAACACGGTAAAGGGGACACGTGCATTGCCTAGGGGCCCCGACATGGTTAATCCGGCTCTGCCTAACACTAGGGTTTCCGATCTCGATCCGGTCTTATCGGAAATAGAATTTTTAGCAGTCCTATCGTCGCTTTTTGAATCGATCTTTTGGAGTAAGATCGCCACAAAATTGAGAGATCGGAGATCGATTTCTCTCATAATGATGCACCCTCCAGCCTCCAGCGGCGATCACCAATTCGTATGTCAAGCGTGGTTACTATTACAAACCCTTCAATGGACAGTCAACAAAATTTGCATTCTATTGGGGAGGCTATTAGAGGCAATTTCGGCTGATGATGTTGATCTCAAATGTACGATATCCAGGTTACAGACAGCAAGCTTTTTTACAACCATTAGTTTTTTTTCTTAATCCTATCCTACTGATATTATAAATGCTATAGTTTGGATATTTCTATATTTGGATGTTTGTTACTCAATCCTGCTTCAACCACTGAACGGATCGGGATGAAACTTGGCACAGATATAGGTTAGATCCTGGAATAGGACATAGGATAGTTTTTATTAGGAAAAACATCTCATTCCTACGGCAAACCCAATTAATCGTTAAAAGCAGTGAACATGTGTAAATATTGAAACCTACGCGGACGAAGTCGCGGGCAAAAGCTAGTAATGCTATAAGTTCTTTCAGACAGACCATACTCCATAGGAAAAGATATTATATTAGCTTTAATGACAGACTTGGAGCTAATATTCTAATACTACATAGTAAAAAACTTTTGTTCTCAAAGCTTATATAAGAGTCAAATTTGCAGTACAAGTTCATTCGATAGAGTACGCCTTGTTAGTAATAAACTGTCTTAGAGAGCAGTGAACGTAATGTTTTTACGTTTTTGATCTCATAGAGATAGTTTTTTATATAATTTAAATAATAGCTTCTTAGTTCTCAAAGTTATCAATGAAAGATCAATTGTAAGATGCCGTTACAAGAAAGGTATACATTTATAAAAATCTTATATTAAGTCAATATTAATTAAAATAAAAATTCTTATAATAATTCTTATTATATAATAATGATCAAAAATTCAAAATTTTAAAAGAATTATTTTAAGTGTTATTTTGGAAAACTTTTAACTAGCTATTGTACAGTTTTTCCTGTGGTAAAAACTATCCTTTGTAATAAGTAATAGAGATCTGTTTATTTATTGAACAAACTCACAATAGTATTTCATGACATTGGTTAGGTTTGTTTTTAAAACTGTTAAGACTTGTTAACAGTTCTATGATCTCACACGATACATTGTATAGGTAATAATTATGTTATTTACTTGTAAATGATATTATTATACTAGTTGTACCAGTCAAAAGGGTATTTTTCATATTTTTTGGAATTTTGACAGACATTTTTTTATAAAATAAATATTCGTGTGATAAGCGCTTGTGTTTGCCTTGTGAGTGGATGTTATTTATATATTATATTATGTATGTATATCAGCTGTCTGATACCCATATTACAGGCTCTGCCTAGTTTGGGATCAGGTGGCCGTGTGTGAAATGTCCCCACATATTTATTTATTTATTATTTATATTTTCAACAATGGCACACAGTCGCATTAGATATTTCTTTTCAAATACCGCTTATACATTTGGATTATACATTTGTTACAGAAAAGAAAATGCTTTCTCAATCAAACATATCAAAATTTTAAAAATATTTTTATCGTCTATCGGCGTGTGGCCAGGCGAAGCATTTGGGGAGAAAATACCATTAATTATTCGCTGTCTGAGATGTTATATTTTAATCATGTGTCCCATTATATTCTTGGGCACATGTCATTACTTATTTAAGAAGTCGAAAGATATGGACTTAGTCACAAAAGCGATTTGTTATGTCATTAGCTTCTTCTTTTTTATAATAACAGTAAGGTTTTTAGATTTTATCTTATTTTTTTATTATTATCGTCATATAAGTCCTTAGACATCCACTGCTGAACAAGCCTTCCATAATGAACGCCAGCAGACCAGGTCCTACGCCCTCCGCATCCAGCCGAGCAGCTTCCGGTCACAGCCTGCAGGAATAGTAGAGCTTCCGGTAACTGGGGGGGGGGGGGGGGGGGGGGTTACTGCTCATGGGAGAGTTATGTGTAGGCCATCGTAGTACTAGGCTAGGACGCTGCTGCCCTCTACCGATCTGTGATATTAATGGGCTAGTGTGGTTGGCGTTTAGAGCACAGGATGTGTTTGCGCTCCCTTACATCCCGTGTTACTTTAACATATTCATCATCAGCCTATATACGTCCACTGCTGAACATAAGCCTCCCCAATAGAACGACACTTTTGGTGGGATGTCCATTGGTGGAGTTGCCATAATCACCTCGCTTGGCAGGCGGATTGGTGATCACAGTAATGATGTTAACATACATAGGATGACGTACTGGCCGGCCCTAATGCAAAATTAGGGGGTGGCTCTATTCTACGCCGGGAACCACACTGCAGCAAGGCACTATAACATACTAATCAGGCTATATCAGAAAAAAGAATAGGTATAAATATCATAAACTCGCAGTGCACTGATCATATGTACCTACCCGCGTATATGTATTATCTTCCTTTGTACATCTTTGTGTTTTTGATCTATTATTTTGTTTGTACTGTAATTTTGTTGTTAGTTTTCAAATCAAAATCAAAATCAAAATATTTATTTTCGAAATTGGCATACATTATTCTCTTTTTGACGTCAAATTCTGCCTAAAACTACTCCACTTCCACCTGTATAACCGAGGGGAAGAAGTGGCAACAAACCCAACGGCACAGGGCCCTACCTTTGATTTATCTTATTCATTACAATCATTAAGTCTACCTATGCTGAGCCATCGAGCACTCCATGGACTTTCTGTTATCTCTTAATACCTTAGTTAAGTATATTTACTATTTATTAAGTTTATGAAATGGTATTGCTATTTATAATTGGGGACTTGTAATCAGCATTTTTTTTCATATTTGCATTGTTATTTATTTTGTAATTTGTCTGTAAGTCTTCCTCAAAGTAAATAAATAAATAAATAATTTTACCTAAATTACTATTTTAGTGCAGAACAATATGGGTTCGAATGAAAAGTTTTGCTGCAGTCACGAAACACTTTCTGACTATGTTTCACTTAATTCACTTTAAACATATTGGTGAATATTACGAAAAGGTAAGTAACCTGTGTATTTTATGTGTTTATTTCATAGTCATCATCAGCCGAAATAGGCCCACTGCTGAACATAAGCCTCCCCAATAGAATGCCACTTTTGGTGGGCTGTCCATTGGGGGATTTGTCATAATCACCACGCTTGGCAGGCGGATTGGTGATAGCAGTAATGATCTTAATATACACAGGGGAGCGCAGCCTGTCCCTTAGTCGCTTTGATGATACCCATGGGACGTTTGGAGATGACCCTACTTTAAGCCGGGAACCACACGGCTATTTATGGTCGTAGATAAAGTATTGTGTGGAACTAAACATAATGACCCTCATTATATTACTATACTTGCTGTGCCCGTGGCTCCGCTCGCGTAATTAATAGTTTTTTTTATTTCCCGCTTCCGCTCCAACTGTCATCGCCAGCTCTTACCCTCGCTCCAAATGTATTCTTTACTCCTCGCAATCTGAATACCGCCGAGCATTACACTACATAGTTGTCTACGTAATGCATGAGAGTTTTTGAAAACTATAAATTCGCATAACTTTTGATTGAGTAAACCGATTGCGATGAAATAAAGACTTAATATTACTCCGAATTAAGCCCAATGTTTTGCTGAATACTTAATTAGAATTAGTTCAGTAGTTTTTACGTGATGCGTGCACAAACTAACAGATAATCAGACAGACACGTATTCTATTATTCATCCTTATACCGCAGAAAAAATTTACCGCGGAAATATATTCAACTAGCTGTTGCCCACGACTTCGTCGGCGTAACATAACTTAACATCATAAATTATTATGTATTTCCCGTAGGAATGGGATGTTTTTTCGGGATAAAATCTATCCTATGTCCTATTCCAGGACCTAACCAATATGTATGCCAAGTTTCATCACGATCCGTCCAGTGGTTGAGGCGTGATTGAGTAACAAACATCCAGACTTTCGCATCTAGAATATTAGTGGGATCGGATGTACTAGAAACAATGATTATTTCACTACAACGAACTAAAAATGCATGTAGGTATTGAAATATCGAACTGTTTACAATCTTGAGGGGTTTTTCATAAAAAAAAAATTAGTTACATTATCATCAGCCTACATACGTCCACAGCTGAACACAAGCCAAGTTTCATCACGATCCGTCCAGTGGTTGAAGCGTAATTGAGTAACAAACATCCAAATATCCAAACTTTAGCATTTATAATATTAGTAGGAAGGATGTCAATAAATATGCGAAGGTTAAGTTTTTATTTATTAGAACAAGATTTTCAAAATGATACTTAAATGCTCTTCTTTTCCAGGTGTACTTCAAAATCGACACAGCGTCATACTTCTTCACAGTCACTTCCATCATCAGCATATTAGTCGCAGGAGCACTCTATAACATGCCTTCTGCGTACTCCGGTTACAAGATCGGCGCTTTCACCGGCAACAGAGCCGCAAATACCACACCAGTATTCTCCGCCTCGTATTCCTTTCCAGTTCCCGGATTCGATCCATCTGAGCATTTTATACTGGTCTTCATAAACAACCTGTTTTTCTCGTTTGTTCTCATAGTGATCGTTTGCTATATCGACGTACTGCTGTCGCTTATGGTGTTTCAGATATACGGCCATACTGAGATATTGAGAAATAATTTGACGGGTTTTCCCAAACCGAGGAAAGAAATCATTGTAGAAATCAAAGCTGAAATGTATGATACAGAAGAGAATAAAACTGTGCATGCGCAACTGGTGGAATGTATAGAACATCACAAATTTATCGTCAGGTATTTTTTCTTTGCGCTAACAAAAAACACAGCTTCTCATTTTCTGTGCAAGCGGCTCGATTGTGGAACTCGCTACCACCAGACATCCGTAATAGTCAATCCTTTTTAATTTTCAAAAACCGTGTTAAAGAACACTATCTATCACTAAGTTAGGATTGGAATCCATATCTTATATGTATTGTATGAATGTTTGTTTATTATTATTATTTAATAATGTATATTATATTTATATATTATTGGTAAATATTTATTTATATACTTATAATTTTTTTTTTGCCGTGTAGGTTATAATCTATGTAAGTGGGTATATAGTTTATATTAGTGTATATGTTTTTTTTATTTACGTACACACTATGTCTGCCTCTCTTATTTCAATTATCTCTCCCGCGGGTCTGCTGGAAGAAATCTCTCTCAGAGATAAGTTCGCCCTTTGTACTTGTGTTTCTTTTAATGTATTATTTTTTGTTTTATCTGTGTGTGTGCAATAAAGAGTTAAATAAATAAATCATCATCATCATGTCAGCCTTTAGACGTCCACTGCTGGACATAGGCCTTCCCCAATAAATAAATACCGAGAAAATATTATTTAAATCGGTTCAAAAATGACGAAGATGCAGGAATACCAGTGCGATAGTACCAAAAACGGAAGTGACGTCATCCGTCGCGTCGCGGGACTAAGTATGCGCAGCACACTAGCGCAATCTGCCGTTAACAAAACACGCGCGACACGGAGCGGTGATTGAAGTTCGAGCGCGAGGGGAGAACTTATAACAAGTGACGTCGACATTTAAAGCGCGCGCGTTTTGAAGTTACGTTAAATAAACTGTAATAACTGCGTCATTTCTTGATGGATTTTTATAATTTAAAAAATAAAATCATCTCAAAATCAAAATCAAAATAAAAATATTTATTTTCAAAATTGGAACACATAATTCTCTTTTTGACGTCAAATTCTGCCTAAAACTACTCCACTTCCACCTGTGTAACCGAGGGGAAGAAGTGGCAACAAACCCAACGGCACAGGGCCCTACCTTTGATTTATCTTATTCATTACAATCATTAAGTCTACCTATGCTGAGCCATCAAGCACTCCATGGACTTTTATCATTTAAGTAGTCATCTAACTTATAGTAGGCTTTCTTGCACAGATTAACTTTTATAGAAGAATCTTCAATGTATAGCGCATAGGCTACACTAAAATAAAAATGTTGTTGATTCTCATTTTGCAAAAGGAGTTTGTATTATCGCATGCCTACCTTACTTACTTAATACCTTGCCCGAGGATATTAGAATGGAGTGTAACAAGCGTAAATTTAAAAAAATGCTGAAAAATTATTTGTTGGAAAGCATTTAACTCCATCACTTTTAATTATTAATTTCACTTAAACATAAGGAGACTATGATCCCCCAGTCAAACCGTCTAGACGGTTTTGGGAGACAATTTTTGTAAGAAAATGTTTTATTTTATATGATTAATAAATTAAATAAATAAATAATAAATGCGTTGGTATGCATCTAGCTGTGTTGTTCCTAGCTTATAAAAGCACCCCCAATCTTCTCGTGGGGTCGTCAAGACGACTAAGGGATTGCATCAGCGACGGGCAGCGCTCTACAAGAGCGCCAGCCTATCCACGTTTATGTGTGCGTAAATTATTGTAGATCTGCAGCTGCATCGAGCGCGAAACATAGGTAGTCGATCGAGAAAGGGACAACCATATAAGTCAAAAACATAAGTGCTTATAGCGTCGAACTCTTGGCGCCTGTGGGCGCAGGCAGTACGTAATATATGGCGTGCTCTTTTTAGTAAGTAAAACTATTATTTTTGTTAATTTTGGGAATTATGTTGATTTTGTATCATTATCATCATCAGTCGAAAAACATCAATTGCTAAACATAAACCTCTCTACAGAATGTCGCGTTTGGTAAAATGAAATGAAATTTAATTAAACTTAATTACATTTATTCAAATTTAATGAAATTTATTCAAATTTAATGAAATGTAATGACATTTAATGAATTTTGATTAAACTTAATGAAATTTAATTTATTTGATGGAATATGGTATTAGTACGATGATAATTTTGATAATATAGCTAGTTGACCTACATAAGAGTATTTTGCCATAATTACTTACAAATTTAAAGGTGAGCTTTAATTTACATTGGGGTACTTGCCATAATTACCACGTTTGACCTTGACCACCTTGTTCCTGTTGCAATCCCTTAGTCGCCTTGACGATACCCACAGGAACATTGGGGATGGCCCTATTCTAAACCGGGAACCACACGAAACATTTCTGCTCTTCTTCTTCTCCTTTTCCCTCTTCCAAATTTAAGGGAGTCTTTAATACATTTAGACTTCTTTGACTCTAATGCAAGGTTCATCATCATCATCATCATGTCAGCCTTTAGACGTCCACTGCTGGATCTAGGCCTTCCCTAATGAACGCCACCAAACCCAGTCGTCCGCCCTCCGCATCCAGCCGCTTCCGGCCACCTTCTTTAGGTCGTCGGTCCATCTATCTGCCGTCCGTGGTCTCGTCTGCCCCAACGGCGGTCGGTTCTGCGACAGATGTGGCCCGCCCACTCCACTTCAGCTTGCTAATCCTTTCGGCTATGTCGGTCACCTTCGTTCTTCGTCGGATCTCCTCGTAACAAATCATATCCTTCAAAGAAACCCCGACCATAGCCCTCTCCATAGCTCGCTGAGAGACTTGAAACTTGTGGATCAGGCCCACTGTCAGTGTCCACGTTTCTGCACCGTAGGTCATGACAGGCAGGACGCACTGATTCAAGACTGGGATGAAATCATATCCTTCAAAGAAACCCCGACCATAGCCCTCTCCATAGCTCGCTGAGAGACTTGAAACTTGTGGATCAGGCCCACTGTCAGTGTCCACGTTTCTGCACCGTAGGTCATGACAGGCAGGACGCACTGATTCAAGACTGGGATGAAATCATATCCTTCAAAGAAACCCCGACCATAGCCCTCTCTATAGCTCGCTGAGAGACTTGCATGCAAGGTTATTTACGATTAACTACATATATTTCAGGTTTACAAGACAGCTTTCAGAATGTTATGGGATCACAATTGCTTTGAATTATTTATTCCATTTGGTCAGTTGTTGCATTCTGTTGCTTGGATCCTCTCAACGAGTGAGTAATTAATTATTATTTGACGACCTCCGTGGCGGAACGGGTAGCTCTCGGACTGCCACGCCGGAGGTTGCGGCTTCGAATCCCGCTAGGGGCAAATGTTCGTATGATGAATATGAATGTTTGTACCCAAGTCTTGGATGTTTATATATTTATTTAAGTATGTCTATCCGATATCTAGTAACCATACCACAGGCTCTGCTTAGTTTGGGACTGGATAATTGGTTTGAATGTCTGAGTATTTATTTATTTATTATTTATATTTATTATTGTATACTAGCTGTGCCCGCGACTTTCTACGGCAAGACCAACTGTTTAGTGTATCTAGAGTCTGCAAATACTATGGTGAAAGAACAAGGCAATATTTGGTACCCAAAATTGTTAACAAAGTTACTAGATAACGGATAGACGTACTTAAATAAATATATAGACATCCAAGACTTGGGTACAAACATTCATATTCATCATACGACATTTGCCCCTAGCGGGATTCGAGTCCGTAACCTCCGGCGTGGCAGTCCGAGAGCTACCCGTTCCGCCAGGGAGGTCGTCAATAATGTGTGTGTGTGTCTTAATGTATTCTGTTACTTATCCTTAGACCCCCCCAATTATTTTCTTGCACATATTTTCAATGTACAGACACGCGAAGTTTACGTTTTGTTTTATTGGAGCAACATTCATCATCATCATCATATCAATCCTTAGACGTCCACTGCTGGACATAGGCCTTCTATAATCCATGCCACCACACTCGGTCACCTCCCTTCGCATCCAGCCGTTCACCTTCTTCTGGTCGTCGGTGTTTGTTTGCTACTCATTAGCGAGTTTTGCCCATGATAGCCACGGACCGGTGACGCTGCTGCCCGCCACCGGTCTGTGGTATTCTAGTCAATGATTGCATGGTTGTAAATCGCCGCAATTGTCGGTCGCCGGGGCCTCGTTGTGCAATAATTAGGTGCACCGCGGGCAGGTGAGGTTGGCATTTGGAGCATTGGATGTTATTGCGCTCCCTTACACACAATAATCAACATTATTCATATTAAAAATTATGAGGGTTGTGGAGTGGAGACTGCGAGCAGGCACGCGCAGGATGGGAAGCCAGATAGACCGACGACCTGAAGAAGGTGGCCGAATTCGGAGGGCGAAGGACCGGGTGTGGTGGCGTTCATTGGGGAAGTCCATATCCAGCAGGAAGGACATATCCAGCAGTGGACGTCACATGGTTAACATAAATATATATACTTAATATATAATAATATTTTTTTATTTTTACATTTGAATTACAGTTGAATTACTTTTGAAGTAATGACTAAAACAGAGCAAACGAATATATATAACTATTGCTATAAATATTTAGGGCTACTTGACAGAAGGAACGGAGTGCATAAATATGAAAAAAATGATTTGTTGATTAAAATATGAAATGATATGTTTCGCAGGACCCGGCAGCGATAATACGCTTGGCACCTCTAACGATAGTGACATTTGCAGACCTCATCGGGATATCACTAATATTTGAAACAATTAACACTGCGGTAAGCTTCGAGCTACCACAGAATAAACATTAGTACTTACAGAAAGCGCATTCTTTAAGAAAGCTCGTTCTATTTCTCATAAACGTACCTACAAAATTCAATTCAAGCCAAATTGAATCGTATGCATATCGACATTAGCCATGTGTAAACGGTGAATGCCGTGTGGTTTCCGGTAGAGTAGAATAGGACCACTCCAACTCTTCCCGTGGATGTCGTACAAGGCGACTGAGGGAATACATTATAAAACTTCAATCAGGCCTCCCCGACACGTCTGGCCAGCGCGAGGAGTGTAGGCCGAATCCTCCGTCTGTCTCCGGCAGATGAGAGAGGGTTGTGCTCCTGCAGTGGAGACAAAATAACCTGATGATGAAACGGTGAATGTGTTGTTCCATATGTTACTTTTTTTTAATTTAAAAACTACATTGCACAGAAAGTACAACAGGCGAACATAATGCCAATATGACATTCTATTCAAGTTGATCTTTTGGTCATGCAGATAATGAGTAGGATTCAAATTCGCTTGCATTGAATTTTGTAGGTAAGTTTTTGAGAAATAGAAAGCTTTCTTTAGGGAGTTTGCCGAATGCCGCTGTCTATAATAATACATTTGATACTTTTTTTAAGAGCGAGAAACTGGTAGACTCAGTGTACGCTGTACCGTGGGAGTGTATGAATGTGAGCAACCGTCGCACTGTATGCATCCTACTGCACAGAGTGCAGACACCGATCCGAATAAAGGCGATGGGAATGACGCCAGTGGGAGTCACCACTATGGCCGGGGTAAGAAAGAAAGAAAGAAATCATTTATTTGCTCTTAAATTGGTACAAATGCCAGATGTTAAAATTAGCCTAAAGTAACACCAATTTAGCCACTATAAATAGCATGCAAATTTATAGAATTAAATTATTCATAACAATAAACATTAACAACACTGAAATGTCAAAGTTTAAAAAGTACAGTCAAAATAAATAATTTAAGTATTGCCAAACGTCATCCGACCCTATGCTCCAAGAATTCTTTTACAGAGTAAAATGTGTGAACCAAAAGCCAATTATTAAGAGATATTTGGAATCTGTTATATGTAAGTTCTAAGGTTCTGGGGTTTTGGGGTCCTGGGGTTTTAGGGTTCTGGGGTTTTGGGGTTCTGGGGTTTTGGGGTTCTGGGGTTTTGGGGTTCTGGGGTTGAATACGGGCCAGTGCCAATAAGGTTTTTTTTTTAAATTGATGATGGGTTTGCGCTTGACCTCAATCTCACCTGAGGATGAGGTCTAAGGTGGAGCGCGCTTATCCAGAAGATGCCTGTGATGTGTGATTGAGGTCAAGGGTTAACTCATCAGGAACAAAAAAATTGGTAAACGTGCCTGTCAATTTTGGAAAACCCGAACAAATATTGTCGAAGCATGCATTTTGATAGAATTTAATTTTTATGTTTCAGATATTGAAGACAACATTTTCTTATTTTACTTTTCTTCGATCAATGACTTAGTGATAATTTTCTTTTTATGGCATTTATCTACACTTAAACTACACTTTATTGAAACTTAATAATATAAAAAAAATATTACTTTTTGATTATGATGACGTGTACATGTTCAACATATGAGGTAACTGAAATAATCATATTACTAAGTGAAGGCCTAGAGTAAGTAATCGTACTAATACAGAACTCGCACTCTAACTGCACTCACTAAAGATCTTATTCAATTCTCAAGAACTACCCACAAAATTAAGTAAAAGCCAAATGGAATCTTATGTGCGTGGAATAAAGTCAATGTTACACTGAACTGCTAAATCACGCAACATTGATAGTCGTACGCGATTCCCATATGAGCCCCGGAAACTGGGGTCGTGCTGCGTAGGACGTATATTTTTATACTTAAAGTGCAGAGTAGTAATGATAGTAAAAAGGCAAAACCGCTTACAAAATCGACTATTATGTAGCAAAGTAGAAGGTCTAGGTGTATATTTGTTTTAATAAAGAATTAGGTGACATATACTAACGTTTTTTTTTCAATTTCCATAAAAATACTCCTCATACAAATTGTGCTTTTAACTTTATTTCTGTAAGTTATCAAAATTGAAGCTTTTATTTTATTCTTATTGAGTTTTCTATTAATAATGTTAATTTACTTCATATTTTTTTAAATTTCAACAACAATATTCACAATTTCATCTCCTGCAATTAATACAAACTGTTAACATTTTGATTACAGGTGCCACGTTTTGATTACACATGCCACGCATGTACACGCGCAAGGAAATACTTGCTACGTAACTTCACATGACATGTAACTTTCTTCACGTAGTTTATTGGAACATTTTGCTGTATTCAGGATTTTTTATATCAAAATATATTAATTTATCAATTTTAGAATGTAGTCCTTAGAAATGAAAAGTATTTATTTACTTAAACAATAATTCATAATTGTTAGAATGCAATTAAGAAAATTATTTGTCTCTGTTGGCTACGGGCTGGTTTTTATATGCTTTTATACTGCCTTTGTTTTGATAAAGATATTATGACAGGATTATTAGACATTTTTTAGAAACAGAAATACACGTCTTTCTCAGGCTCAAATTATTAAAATTCTAATCTGAACGCTCTTGGGTCATTCCTGGGAGAAGCGTTCTTCTAGTCAGATTCGTGACTTTTATTTTTTCTCATGACATCTACGTGAGTGCCTTATCGATAGCTTGACTCGTTTTTAAGCCTTCTTTTCCCGTGTAATTTTAGTTTTCACCAGTCATGAGGCAAAATTAATGCCACGAATCTGACGCGAAGAACGCTTCTCCCAGGAATGACCCTTTTTAGGGTTCCGTAGCGAAATGGCAAAAACAGAACCCTTATGGATTCTTCATGTCTGTCTGTCTGTCCGTCCGTATGTCACAGCCACTTTATTCCGAAACTATAAGAACTATATACTGTTGAAACTTGGTAAGTAGATGTATTCTGGAAACCGCATTAAGATTTTCATACAAAAATAGAAAAAAAAAAAAAAAATTTTGGGGGTTCCCCATACTTAGAACTGAAACTCAAAAAATTTTTTTTCTACAAACCCATACGTGTGGGGTGGGGTATCTATGGATAGGTCTTCAAAAATGATATTAAGGTTTCTAATATCATTTCTTTCTAAACTGAATAGTTTGCGCGAGAGACACTTACAAAGTGGTAAAATGTGTGTCCCCCCCCTGTAACTTCTAAAATAAGAGAATGATAAAACTAAAAAAAATATATGATATACATTGCCATGCAAACTTCCGCTTAAAATTGGTTTGAACGAGATCTAGTAAGTAGTTTTTTTTTAATACGTCGTAAATCGTAAACCACAATACTATTATTAAAACATCGATCAAAGTTACAACGAACTACTATAACTTTTATATTATGTTACTTGCTGCTACGGAACCCTTCATGGGCGAGTCCGACTCGCACTTGGCCGCTTTTTATATTATTGCTGACTAATACTCACGGACTGTGTGTATGGCGGTGCATTCAGTATAGGCGGTATGAGGTAGGCTGGGCGCAGATCCCAACGGCCTAACCGGTCAGCCACGACTTTTGGCTTAGCGGGACGCGGCGCGGTGAGCGGCGCGGTTTCGGCAGGCGGAGGGTTGGCCGTTGATTGCGGCGCCTCGTGGCGTGCTGCTAACATTTTTGTACATTTGTTCTCGCCGGCCCGCTCCTAGCTGCCGCTGGCAGCGGCAAGGTCGTGGCCGAGCGGTAAGGGGGCGCAGAATAAGTTGGACTGTTTGTATACTTTGAAGTAGCGAACAGACAGCCCACCACACACACACAGCTACTGTTGTCCACTAACATTTGCAACGTATAAATTGCTGCGGGTACCAATATAAAGTATACAAGTGCAAGTATAGAGGTGCTGTAATTTGCATTGCTAGGGGTAGGAGAATTGGTACCAGATTATGTATGGTACATTTCTCATGCGGTCCCAGCACTCCTATCACTAGAGAGGAATGGCTACTTAACGAGTGAATTGAATTCACAAAATTTCTAATAAATCTGCAAGCAAGGGGCGCAAAATCGGTCAGCGATACATTTAAGGGTAGAGATATTTTATTATTGATTAGCGAACCTGGTGCAATCCCTTAGTAGCCTTAACGACACCCACTGGCTGGAAAGTCAAAATTTCTAAAGCACCAAAATAGGATAGATCAAGTATTTTATCAAAATCGGATGTTTAAATAAAAATGTATGATTTTTTTGGATTTATTTTATAACTTGAGTGAGACTCGCACATAAGTTTGTATTTTAGAGAATAGCATTCATCATCATCAGGTTAGTTTTGTCTCCACTGCAGGAGCACAACCCTCTCTCATCTGCCGGAGACAGACGGAGGATTTGGCCTACACTCCCCGCGCTGACCAGACGGGTTGGGGAGGCCTGATTGATGTTCTATAATGTATTCCCTTAATCGCCTTGTACGACATCCACGGGAAGAGTTGGAGTGGTCCTATTCTACTATACTGGAAACCACACGGCACTAGACGGCACTACTTAATAAGACATTTTCATACGCTAAGGAAAATGTCTTATTAAGTAGGATAATAGTTAATATGGCAGCTAACCTCAGTTAGCTGTATTTTCGACGTTTATTTGCCTATTAGTACCTACACTCTGCTGGAAATAAGTGACAACAATGCCATGCCAAATGTCAACGTCAACGTCAAATACGTCATCGTCTTTACTGTGATATCTGTTACCGCCACCATTACATCCCTTCTGTAGATTTGCACTCGAATAAATGTCGTACCGCAATTATTTCTTTCTTTTATTTCTATCGATCCTTCCATATAATTAGTTCAGTTCTTCACCCACTTATAACAACCAATTACTTACTTAAATACCTATTATGAGACACTGGAATCAAACATGTGTCTCATATAGAAAATAAGTTGTTCTTATTTTCTAAACAAGTTGTTCTCGTCTATTAATGTACCACTGATGTATTACCAACATAGATTAAGTTTTATTTTCTGTATTACTAACAAATTATGGACTTTGTCTGAAATAAATTATAAATTAAATTAAATTAAATAATGCGCATATAAAAAAACAATATAAATACTATGGTGTCTTATACGTATATCAGTTAGCTGACCGTGACAGGTGGGATATTGAAAACTAACTAACTCCTAAACAAAGGCCCATCATCATGATCCTAAATACGTCCACTGCTGCACATAGGCCTCCCCAATAGAATACCACTTTCGGTATGTTGTCAATTGGGGGATTTGCCATAATTACCACGCTTGGCAGGCAGATTGGTGATTAGCCGCCACAGTAACGATTGTTCTGCTCAACAATCTCTAAGTACTACTAGATGGAGCGTTCCAAACAATCGCTCTGTTCCACGCAAGTAGCCACAACTCTTTCACATTCACAATGAAACTTGTGCAGTTACTACGTAGAACATTTAATTATTTACTGAATATTGACTTGAACCGTCGCGTCAATATTTAGTAATAATTAAATGTTCTGAGTAGAAACTGCACAAGTTTCATTGTGAATGTGAAAGAGTTGTGGCTACTTGCATGGAACAGAGCGATTGTTTGGAACGCTCCATCTGGTAGTACATAGAGATCGTTGGTTCTACTTGATAAGATCTTTTCATTAGCGAATCGCGTTACTAACACGCCCAGCATTCTTTAAACAGTTAAATATTAAGTAAATGAAGGTTATACGGTATCACTGTGTTTTTGTTTGTTTTTCTATGAAGGTACCTTAATCTTACCTTTTGTAACATAATTCGGCTATTTACAGTTCCTGTTACCACAAATTAATGTCTCAAGTACAGACAGATGAAAACTTTGACAAAGGGCTGTTTCGACGAAACACCCAAAATTACCACAAACTCTTTGAGCTTAGAAAGCTGACCAAAGGATAATTTCATGGCTCTCCACTTCGGAGTAAACCAACCGTTTCATGTTTTTCCAAACTAATTCCCGTGTTTTCGTAAAGTTTTTCAAACCGTTTTCATTATTCGTAAACTTTACGATTCTTGAATTAACGAGTAGACAATTATTTACAGATCCCCGGCGAGAGAAACCCTAAGGGATTTAATTAATTTCACGGTTCCGCAGCTTTATTGAATGCGAATTATAATTTTATTGTGTATCGTTATGAATTCAAAATAATTAACAACGATGGCAGGCTTCTTTAAACACTGATATATTATCTATTCAGAATGTTTATTTAATTTAATAAATGGTAAGTATAATATACTTTAAGAGATTTGAAAATACATAGGTATTATTAGTATTTAGCTTCGCGACATTGTCAGGATAGCTCAAATTGGCGAGATATCGTCTCTGCCTACCCCTCTGGGACCAAGGCGTGAGCATTATATATATATATGTACACATGTATCGCCACTTTGCGCAATGTAATATCGCAAAGCGACTTTCCTTCGTCCGCTTTTCGCCCCGTGATACCCCTTGACGTGATGTGTTGCGAACAACATCGCCGCCTTGTTGAGGTACCGCGGTTAGCTAGGGAAATAATTGTCCACCTCATCAGAGCCCTGCATGATTCGGTGAGGTTAATAGTGCCCGGAGTTCGCCCATCTCCGGGATGTCGGCACGCTTACGACCAGGCTAGCCCCTGGACACGCATCCATCGGCACGGCAGACCTAGGATTGGCGGATGGGACAGCGATAGGGGCGAGAGAGACAAGAGATGGGGGTATGGGTAAGGAGTATAGGGTAGGTATGGGATACCGCTATTACGGAAGGATAGTGGGATTGTAGTAGCGATAACTCTGTAAGCCGGGACCGCATACCCGTGACTCGTCTGGATAGCACCGGACAGACAACTACCTCAACCAAGTCCCCTGACTACATATATATATATATATATATATATATATATATAGGTAAGTATGTATGTATGTAGTATTTAGTAGATATATAACGGCATGTCTTACTCACTCTGCATATATACATATAATAAAAGAGTAGAAAAAACAAAAGAAAAGCGAATCTGTACTTGAAGTTAAAAAAAAAATTTCACTGCCCGGACGTTACTGAAGACCAGTAAAGTCCAAAAATATAATTAAAAAATTTCTTATCTGTCTGTATGTATGTATGTATACGGGCTAATCTTGGAAACTGCTGAACAGAATTTGACGGCGTTTTCACTGTTTAATAGCTTTGAGTTCGGGCCTCATACTGGTATAAGTCATATCTCAATAAAATGTCACGATGCTGATATACAAGTTGACCTCTCATTTCATATCATTTGTATGAAAGTGTAGTTCAACATTACTGGTCGTAGCAAGAACTTGACAGAAAGTGATTAAATAAGAATACACTACAATAATTATAAAATATACGAAGCAAAAAGTGTGATTACAAAATTTGAAAGGCGCTCCTTGACTTGCTTCTTGAACACGTCAAGGGACTTCGCCTGTCTGATTGAGGCCGGTAAGGAATTCCAAAATACTGTAATTCCAAATAGCCTACACTGTAATTTCAGTTTTCCAATCTGGAAACACTGGTCCCAGCTCACAACTATTCGGCTGATATTCTCCGAGCAGACTATAAAAGTAAATTATGTGACGTGCTCGTCTCTAAGCAGCTCTTTTGTCTGCCAGATTTATTTGTTACATTAGCCGACATTACAGATAAAACTTTCTTTATGTGCTGTGGTTGGTATTTTTGAGGATATTTCCTCTTGATATTATTTCTATGTCAACGAGCGTTACTGTTATTGTAAGAACATTAGATGTCTGAACAGAATAGTAGATTTTTATAGACCATTAATATTATAAACTAGCTGAAAGGTTGCCTGGAAGACATCGCTTTAAGCGATAAGGCCGCCTTTGTACACTTTCCAAAATCTGTACCTATTTTTATTGTTATTCTTAATTTGTGTGCAATAAAGAATTTATCTATCTATCTAGCAGTTGCCCGCGACTTCGTCCGCGTGTACAACTTAACATCACAAAGTATTATGTATTTTCCATAGGAATGAGATGTTTTTCGGGATAAAAACTATCCTATGTCCTATTCCAGGATCTAACCTACGAGTATATGTGTGTCAAGTTTAATTCCGATCAGTCCATTAGTTGAAGAATAGAATAGAATAGAATAGAATAGAATAGGTCATTTATTCATAGCTACGACACACACATACATGAGAAATAAACAGAACAGAAATTAATAAATTACAATTTAAAAATAATCCAGGTACCTATGTGTCGCAGCAATAAAATGGCGCTGACTCAGCATGATGCTGCAGCACGCTGCGCGAACTCCAGCGCTGGTATTCTGTCAGCACCAGGTCAAGTGACTTCACAGATTTAGTTTTTGAATTGTGCGTAGAGGTGCGTGATTGAGTAACAAACATACAAACTTTCGCATTTACTAAATTAGTGGGATTCTTTATTCCTATTTCGCAAACATGGGAGCTTTATGCAAGTGACTTTATTTTTCAACAGAACCCAACGCGCTAACAAGAAAGCAAACATCGTTTAAAATTTGTTTTTAAAGACTCTGCTACTCTTTGCAGCAACGATCTCTATGTTAGTTTCATTGTGAATGTGAAAGAGTTGTGGCTACTTGCGTGGAACAGAGCGATTGTTTGGAACGCTCCATCTGGTAGTACATAGAGATCGTTGCTTTGCAGTAAGAAAACAAATGTCTGGGACATTAACCGCAGGATGAATATCATTTGTATGTACATTGGATTCATTCCAAATTGCGAAAACATACCATTAAGCAGCTGTACTCTATACCTACAAACTGTGTGGAGCAGTGCCGTCTAATAATACTAACTAGAAACGCTCCTTAACAATCATAAAGTTATAGTTTTTTCTAATTTATGACAAGTAATGCTATTCTATATATTACCGTGTGGTTTCCGGTAGAGTAGAATAATAATATAAATAATAAAATAAAATCATTTATTTGCAGGCAACTTAGCCTATAGACAAATACCTTAGCCTAGAAATACATACATTATATAACCTTACATTAAATACACACTAAATTCACACTATTTCAGGGATTTTAGAGTTTTCGTCTAAACACGACTCCCTCGGGCCAGAAGTCAGGACTGAGGAATACACCCTGGTGCTTAGTGGGAACCCGGACTACAGGCCCTAAAGTTATTAGGAATAGTAGACTCCAGGATCGTACATTCGACCGAGATGCTTTCCCCAGTCCGACCTGTAAGCCTCTAAGAATAGGACCACTCCAATTCTTCCCGTGGATGTCGTACGAGGCGACTAAGGGAATACATTATACAACATCAATCAGGCCTCCCCAACCCGTCTGGTCAGCGCGGGGAGTGTAAGCCAAATCCTCCGTCTGTCTCCGGCAGATGAGAGAGGGTTGTGCTCCTGCAGTGGAGACAAAACTAACCTGATGATGATGAATGCTATTCTCTAAAATACAAACTCACGTGCGAGTCTCACTCAAGTGACTTCACTCACATCGAAACCCAATCCACTGACCTTGGTTTGGCATTCTGTACAAATTCCACAGCAGTATCGAAGTGAAGAGCACAAAGATCTAGTTATTGGTATGTAGGCATATATTTATTTAAGTATTCATGCAAGTTTATGTTATATAAATTGTATACTCTTTGCATCCAATATTTCCACTCCTCAAAAAATTCGCCACCACCCAAAGGTTGCCTGTAAGAAATCGCTGAAAGCGATAAGGCCGCCGTTGTACACTAAATTCATCCTTCCATGTAAGTTTTGTTTTTATTAAAAAATTTATATGTTTTTGGTGCACAATAAAGAATATTTGAATTGAATTGAAATGAAATGAAATGAAATAAATATTTATTGCCATAAATGTGGTACACAGGTGGTAGATTATTTTATATATCCAGCACATTTAGTCATTTCTGACATACAATAATTAGGTATAAAAATGATTTAATAGTAATTTGAGATTATTTATAACAACAACAAAAAATTCGTAAGTATGCATAATAATATTACAATATGTCAAACTGTCTAAATACACCATAATTTGTTACCTATTATTAAGACTAGAATTAAAGATACTACAAACTAAGTATTAGGACAAAGTAGCCCCTTTACAGAATAGAATCCTTGGTCCATCAACCAAAGTTTTAACTTTGCGCGAAAACGTTTCAACGGGAGGTCTGTAATATCCTTAGGCAGTGCATTATATGTTTTTATACACATTGCATAACAATTTTTTTCGTACACAGCTGTCCTTGGATTTACGTTATAAATTAGTCTGTTTGGATACCTGACATTGCGTGAGTGTACATCCCTTGACACTATAAACAGATGGTCGTTCGATTTAACAAAATTTGCTAATTCGAAGATATACATAGATGGGAGTGGAAGGATGCCCAACCGCTTGAAGAGAGGCCTGCAGGGTTCATCAGGTGGTACGCCACACATTGCTCAAATACATTTTTTTTGGGCTATGAATGCCTTTTCGGAATCAGTGCTATTTCCCCAAAGCAGAAGACCGTACTTGAGAGTAGAGCTCACATAGCCATAGTATGCAGTTAAGACTGTTTTTTCTGAGGATACTCTACGCAGTCTACCCAATACGTATACATAGCTATTAACTTTGCTGCAAACTTTCTCGACATGCGCCTTCCAGTTACAATACCTATCCAACACAAGTCCCAAAAATTTCGTTTCAGCAACCTCTTGCAGAGTATGACCGTTGTAATTTAAGTTAAGATTACATGTGTTCTCCCCGTATTTGGAAAATTGAATGTAGTTAGTTTTCCCGAGATTTAAGCGCAGATTATTTTTATATAGCCAATCAACTATGGACCCAATCGTACTGTTTATATTATTCTCATACTCCTCGATGTCAACAGCTTTACTAGAGGTAATGGAAACTGAGATATCGTCAGCAAACAGGGTGCAATCGTAGTGGGATACATCAGGAATATCGTTGATATATAGTAAAAAGAGCAAGGGGCCTAAAATGCTTCCCTGTGGTACCCCGCATCTATTTGGTTGATATGAAGATCTGTGTGCAGTAAGGATTGAATTTTTGTTAATTTTTTGTATCTCTACACATTGATTTCTGTTGTTCAGATAGGTAGATAGCCAATTTAGAGCGGGTCCCCTGATCCCATAGTTTTCTAGTTTGCGTAAAAGAATTGAATTGAAAGAACTCACTTCACGTCGAGTGCTCTAGATTGTTAACAGAATGCCAATGGATTAGGTTTCGAAGTGAGTGAAGTCACTTGAGTGAGACTCGCACGTGACTTGTATTTTAGACAATTGAACCACTGGGTGGTATGTTTTAAATCATTGCCTCTTATAACAAAGTAGAAGAAAGAAAGAAATATATTACGTTACTCCCCACAGAAATCCTGTCAAGATAAAACGGTTATAGTTATTTGTTTCTTTCAGTTCAGAGCATGCCGATTTTTGGTCACATGGCACCGTTCATGCCTCGTGATGCAATTCAATGCAACGCAATGCAGCCATTGTCACCTATCGCCTAGCTGCAGTGGTAGGGTGAACAAAATAAGACAACTACACTAAGTATATGAATAGGTCCAAGTTTATTATATTAAGTTGTCCGGCTAGGTAGGGTACGTAGGTTTGAAGCCTAGGTCGGTCTGGCTATCGGAGACTGGCCGAGCTGTCTTTCAAGATACCGCACGCCCCTTGCTCGCGATGATCAGCTGCCACGCGGTGATGACCCGGTGAGTTGTCAAAAGTATAGGGCGATCAGGTAAACCAGGGGAGGACTGCACATGCCCTTCTTCATGGAGAATGTGTCTCTGCGAGCTCTTCAACCCGTAGGATGTTCCCAAGTATGGGACACTGTTGTATCACTTTTTACAATAAGTTATAGGTGGAGAAATAAGAAATAAATAGGATTTTAAATCCGGAAACAATCCAAATATTTGTCGTCTAGCAGTTGAGGCTGCAAGTGAGTGAATAAGCAAGTTTTAAATATCTAATACAATTTCTCTTAACGAACTTACAGTAGGTATGTCTAGTTGGACTAACTATAATGGTCGCATAATCATCATTATCACGCTAGTATGTTCTATGATCTACTTCGTCTTGAAAAGAACTCCACAAATACCAAGACGTTGGAAATATATCACAAAAGAGTCTTTTCAATATCACTTCATTCATACCGGAAGCGCGGAGTTAGTCGCAGGTTATTCCCACTTTACCCAAAAGTAAGATCAATATCTAAAAATTTCTTCAATACTTTACGTTAGGTACCTTAGCATCTGGATTCTCAGCGTTGCTTATCGTCCCTGAGAGTTACCAACATGCTATAGTAAGTAGATACTTTAGAAATTTATACCGCTCCGAAACCGGTTAGGTTTATACCGGTTTTTACCATTTAGATAACTGAATACCAATTTTTAAAGAGAACCGGTTATCACCCCGGTTATTACAGTTTATCACCCCCCCCCCCCCTCCCTTCCCTGCCCCGGTCCCTTTTTGGCCCAGAGAGAGTAAACCTCATAAAGCATAAATTAACAAAAATCTATTATTTTGTTCTACAGATTCATACAGAAAATCCTAGTTTTGGAGTAGATAGGTGAAAATATATTGCATATTTATTTACTAGCTGTGACTTCGTCCGCGTGGATAACTTCATTATTACAAATTATTACGTACATTTAAATAATGAAAACAGATCTAATAAACTGGTTATGCATTGAAAACATTTCATATCAGCCTTTAGACATCCACTGTTGGACATAGGCCTTCCCGAATAGCTCAGTCGTACTGCTGTGTAGTGTAGTTCGCCGTGTGGTTTCCGGTAAAGTATAATAGGAGCACTCCAACTCTTCCCGTGGATGTCTTACAAGGCGACTAAGGGAATACATTACATTATAAAACATCAATCGGGCCTCCCCAACCCGTCTGGCCAGCGCGGGGAGTGTAGGCCAAATCCTCCGTCTGTCTCCAGCAGATGAGAGAGGGTTGTGCTCCTGCAGTGAAGACAAAAATAACCCGATGATAATGATTATGATGATGACTACTGTGTAAGACAGGTGAACATTTTACATATCAAGGGTCGATATGAACCGCTAAGACAGCTAAGTAAAAACCGTAAACGATATGAAAGATTCGGTGTAAATAGGAATATACCAGACGAAGCAGTCGGTGGGTCACGTATTTTCTCTCTCTCTCCAGCCTCGAGATAACTGAAAAGTACCCCTTGAATAAGCCAAGATAAAGCATTATGAATTTGCATACGCGCTGTCATGAATTCTCATACGTGCGAAATATTTTAGGTCGCATTTACGACTATCTACAACTATCGCGCTGTTGGTTTGAGAATTAAGTGGTTGTGTACTTGGAAGATGTATGTTTGTAAGTATGGATGGATGTTTGTCACTCTTTCACGTAAAAACTACTGAATGGATTTTAATGACACTTTACAATAATATAGCTTATACATCAGAATAACACATAGGCTATAATTTATAAAGATATTGTATGAATTGTCCAAAATATCAAGTAAGTAGGAAAAAATCTACCATCTGCGAGCTATTCTGGCGTGCGCCATAAACATATAATTTTAATATCATAATATTATTGTCTACGCCACGCTAATATAAACTAATCAAAATACTAATCCTGCGCAGACGAAATCATGTTAAAGGATGTCTGGGACCATTTTCGATCTTTCCGTGCACCAAGATAAGGTTCAGAAATATATGTTTTCGTCTTATTAGATGTCCAATATGTTTGCTATCTTGGTCCTATGTGTATAATAATGGTATTTTATAAGTTATGTTTCCGTTCTTTTATCAAATTGCTTCATTGTAGAATAAAATTTCACATGTCATCATTATTATCAGCCGAAACCCGTCCACTGCCTCCCCTCCCAATAGATTTGCCATAATCACCACGCTTGACGGGAGGATTTGTGACCGCAGATGATTTTTATATACACAGGAGAACGCTGCCCGTCCCTGGTGCAAACCCTTAGTCGCCTTGACGACACCCACGGGAAGATTGTCATCATGTCATCATCATCAGGTTATTTTTGTCTCCACTGCAGGAGCACAACCCTGTCTCATCTGCCGGAGACAGACGGAAGATTCGAGCTACACTCCCCGCGCTGGTCCGACGGATTGGAGAGGCCGGATTGATGTTTTATGATGTACTAGCTGTTGCCCGCGACTTCGTCCGCGTGGACAACTTAACATTACACATTCTTATGTATTACGTGTTACTAAATCCTAAAAGAAATCTATTAATCTGGTTATGCATTAAAAACATACTATTCAATTGAGAACCTCCTTTTTTGAAGTCGGGTAAAAATTAGCGTTCCGGCGGCGGTTTCGCCCGTTGGACCACAGTTTTTTTAGGTTTCCGTAGCCAAATGGCCAAAAACGGAACCCTTATGGATTCGTCATGTCTGTCTGTCTGTCACAGCCACTTTATTCCGAAACTTTAAGAACTTACTATTGAAACTTGGTAAGTGGATGTATTCTGTGAACCGCATTAAGATTTTCTCACAAAAATAGAAAAAAAAAACATAAAATTTTGGGGGTTCCCCATACTTAGAACTGAATCTCAAAAAAAAAATTTTTCATCAAACCCTTTCATTTTTTTCTAAGCTGAATAGTTTGCGCGAGAGACACTTCCAAAGTGGTAAAATGTGTCGGCGTCGTCCCGTCCCCCCCCTGTAACTTCTAAAATAAGAGAATGATAAAACTAAAAAATATATATGATGTACATTGCAATGGAAACTTCCACCGAAAATTGGTTTGAAAGAGATCTAGTAAGTAGTTTTTTTAATACGTCATAAATCGTAAACCACAATACTATAATTAAAACATCGATCAAAGTTACAACGAACTACAATAACTTTTATATTATGTTACTTGCTGCTACGGAACACTTCATGGGCGAGTCCGACTCTCACTTGGCCGCCTTTTTTAAAATAAAGTTGACATTTACATTTATCATGAATTAAAAAATTATCATATAATCAATAAAAAAAAATATTTTAATATTGTGCAAATTAGGTGATATTTCCTTCCCCCCCCCTCCAATTTGTCCTTTCCATACCCTTTCTTTCTTTCCGTTGAAAACCCTTTCCCCACCCCTTCCCTCTCCCTACTCCTACCTCTCCCCTTTCCCTTAACCCACCCCTTCCTACACCCTTTATTTACCACTGCCTCCTCATCTTATTCTCTTACCCTAATCCCTCTATTCTTTTCCATCCGACTTCCTTCCCCTCCTATTCCCTTCCTATGATGCATATCCAATTAACTGTACAACAAAATGTCGGTCAAACTGCTGGACATGCCTTCCCCAATGAATGCCACAACGCCCTACAGATCCAGCCGCTTCCGGCCACCAACTTCAGGTCGTCCATACACCTGACGGCAGGGCGTCCCACCCTGCGCGTGGGACGTCGCGTTCCACTCTAGAACCCGTCTGCCCCAACGGCCGTTCGGTACTACGACAGATGTGACCTGCCATTTCAGCTTACTAATTCTTTCGGCTATGTCGCTCACCTTCGTTATTCATAGGATCTCCTCATTACGAATCATATCCCTCATAGAGACCCCGAGCATTGCCCTCTCTATAGCTCGCAGAGCCACTTGAATCTTGTGGATCAGGCCCACCATCAGTGTCCACGTCTCCGCGCTGTAATCATGACAGGCAGGACGCACTGATTAAAGATTTTTGTCTTTAAACATTGTGATAGGTGACGTAAAGACTTGACGCAGTTTTCCGAATACTGCCCACTCTAACTGGATTCTTTTGTCAGCTTTTGAAATAGATCCTACCCAACTATATTGTCTGTCCTAGGCAGACGTACTCCTGAACAGCTTCGATATTGACATTGTCGACGATCACCGGTCTAATACAGGGCCACTAATTATCGAATAGCGAACTTTTTGTATCGAGACTTGTGGAAATACCTGAAATACATCAGCTAAAATAAAACAATAAATGAGCTTTAAAACATCTCGGTCACTTTTTGTCAAGTTCTTGCAACGACCAGAAATGTTGAACTACACTTTCATACAAATGATATGAAATGAGAGGTCAACTTGTATATCAGCATATTTTATTGAGATATGACTTATACCAGTATGAGGCCCGAACTCAAAGCTATTAAACAGTGAAAACGCCGTCAAATTCTGTTCAGCAGTTTCCAAGATTAGCCCGTACATACATACATACATACAGACAGATAAGAAATTTTTTAATTATATTTTTGGACTCTACTGGTCTTCAGTAACGTCCGGGCAGTGAAATTTTTTTTTTAACTTTAATGTACAGATTCGCTTATCTTTTGTTTTTTCTACTCTTTTATTATATGTATATAGATTCCCTTAGTCGCCTAGTACGACATCCACGGGAAGAGTTGGAGTGGTCCTACTCTACTCTACCGGAAACCACACGGCATGTCATCATGTATTTTATTCCATTGTTATTTGTGTGTATATTCGTGATATCTTAGTATAACCGATAATTTATTAATAAAAAACAGAATAATGATAAGGCTGTTTTTAAATTACGAGCTCTTTCAGAAACAATAATAGGAAATAAACAGATCACACCTTTAAATCAGTTTAAGAAAAACGCAGCGTTGTTTTTATAGACTGTAAGTTTGTTTGAGTGATTTGTAGGGAGAGCTTATCGTATTAAGGCGCCCTTACCTCTTCGTTAAATTAAGAGAGGCTTCTGCCCTCTAATGAGGGATGAGAACTGAGTGTCAACACCGGAAGGATTACGGTGCTTTTACTGGAGGAGTTAAGGCTTTGGCAATTTATGGGTAATTGCTTTTAGTAGAATTATTTTTACTTCGTCTATCATCATCAGGTTATTTTTGTCTCCACTGCAGGAGTACAACCCTCTCTCATCTGCCGGAGACAGACGGAGGATGTGGCCTACACTCCCCGCGCTGGCCAGACGGGTTGGGGAGGCCTGATTGATGTTTTGTAATGTATTCCCTCAGTCGCCTAATACGACATCCACGAGAAGAGTGGTCCTATTCTACTCTACAGGAAATCACACGGCAAAAGCATATAGGCACTTCGTCTATAGTTTTATTTTAAGATTCAAACATCTTCAGACCTTAGACGTAAATTGCTGGACATGGACCCTAGTAGAGTTCAGGACCTACGACCGTGTTTCTTTCTCCAGTCCAACTCAAAACCATCTATCACATCCTCTTGTTGTAAATAGACAGATCAGAGGTTACGGTGATATCTTTAGACCCGAGCGACACTCCCTCGGTGCTCGGTAACCTACATCTTTACTCCATTAAAGCATGCTCTCCATGTTTTTATTCGTTCTATACACTGACATTGGCGATCTCTTGAGGAAGGTCATTTTAGGAAGAAAGAATTTTGCCAAAATACGTCCACTGCTGAACATAAGCCTCCCCAATAGAAGCACACTTTTGGTGGGCTGTCCTGCCCATTAGGGGATTTGCCATAACCACCCCACACACATTAACACACATTAACAACTGGCATGTTAGGGATGACACCTCAATGTCTGACCACAGACATATTTCTTTTGAAATCATAGCTTCCATAGCTTGTCATCCCATTACATATAGGAATCCGAAGGCCACCGCCTGGGATGTATACCGTGACAAACTAAGGCGGAACCTTGAAATCTTTCCTAAAAGTATTAAATCGTGCGAGAGTCTAGAATTTGCTGTGGCAATTACCAAGGAAGGCATCATAAAAGCCTACGAGGAAAGTTGCCCACTCATGACAAAGACCTCCAAAAGAAAAGTTCCGTGGTGGAACTCGAAGCTAAATAAGCTCAGGGTGTCGATTCTGTAAAATATAAACGCACGTGCGAGTTTCGCTCATGTGATTTTACGTACTTCAAAACCTAATCCATTGGCTTCCTGTAAACATTTTCAAGCACTGTCGACGCAAAATGAGTACTTTGTTCATTTCACTTCGATAGTGCTCTAGAATGTTTACAGAATGCCAATGGATTAGGTTTTAAAGTACGTAAAATCACATGAGCGAAACTCGCACGTGCGTTTATATTTTACAGAATCGACACCCAGACAAGAAACCCGGAAACTATTCAACAAGGCTAAACAGACTCTCAATTGGGAGGCCTATGAAAAATCCTTAACTGAATATAACAAAGAGATTAGGAGAGCCAAGAGAGCATCGTGGAAAAAGTTCTGCGAGGAAATTGTGAAAACGCCTCAAGGAGCCAGAGTACACAAACTGCTCGCAAAAGACAAACCTAACCAAATCGGTCTTATGAAAACACCGAACGGTTCCTTCACAACCAATGAAAAGGAAACTTTGGAGCTTCTAATAACTACCCACTTCCCAGGCGCTGTGAATTCTAGGAAATCAGATACCTCTCCGCATAGACCTCGAAATGAGGACTGGAGCAGGGCTGCTAGAATCATAAAGCCCAACCAAGTAAGATGGGCAGTAAGATCCTTCAAACCTTACAAATCTTGTGGGGACGACGGAATCCTGCCTGTGCTGTTGCAAAACGGCATAGACATTCTAACCCCATATCTGGTAAAAATCTTCAGGGCAAGTTATGCCTGGGGACATATTCCAGAAGAGTGGACCAAGGTTAAAGTACTATTCATACCTAAGGCTGGACGAAAGGATTACGCTTTGCCAAAGTCCTTCAGACCAATCAGCCTCACATCCTTTATGCTCAAAGCACTGGAGAAGGTACTGGATAGGTACATAAGGGAAGAGGTCTTAACCGACAACCCTATCAGTTGTAACCAACATGCCTACCGTAGAGGAAAATCTACAGAAACTGCTCTGCTCTACTTAGTAGACAGAGTAGAAAAGGCATGGAAGACAAACAAATTGCACAATGCGCATTTCTAGACATTGAGGGCGCTTTCGACAACACCCCAACTGAAACGCTAGTTAAGGGATTAGAGGCGAAAAAAGTTGACTCTACCACAACTAGATGGGTAAAAGCGATGCTCTCAAACCGTACTGCCAAGGTATCGCTCCATGGGACGAACCTTGAAGTCAATACAACAAGAGGCTGTCCACAGGGAGGCGTTCTTTCGCCCCTACTATGGACTCTTGCTGTAGATCAACTCCTGCATAGGATGGCAGAAACAAGGATAGACACCCAAGGCTACGCAAATGACCTGGTGATCATTGTCCGAGGTTTCTGTCAAAGTACAATTTCGTACCTTATGCAAAGAGCAATAAACATAATAAGCAACTGGTGCAAAGAGAACGAATTATCAGTAAATGCTGATAAAACCGTCCTTGTGCCATTTACTAACAAACGGCAGTTGAAAGGATTGACCATGCCAAGTCTAAATGGCAGACTAATACCATTTTCCAAGGAAGTAAAGTATCTGGGAGTCACACTCGACCAGAGACTAACTTGGAACAGCCATATAGACAACATTACACAAAAGGCCAAAATTGCCTTAGGTATAAGCTACAGACTGGCAGGGAAACAGTGGGGTCTTAACCCCAAGATATCCCACTGGCTCTACACAGCCATTGTGAGGCCGATAATTACATACGCCTCTGTGGTCTGGAGTAACAAAGCCAACCAGATAACTGTAATCAACAAACTAAGCAGCCTACAAAGGACTGCCTGCCTCATTACCACTGGGGCAATGTCCTCCTCACCTGGAGCAGCTCTAAATGCACTGCTGAATATACCGCCTCTTCATCTACATGTTGAACAGGTCGCGAGATCCAGCATGTACAGACTATCTGCCCTAGAGAAGGCAAAGTGGATTTCTAAGACGCTGAGTTCTGTCCTAGACTCGGTACTAGAAATTCCAATCCTAAACATGGTATCGGATACCATGCTTCCACTGTTCAAGTTTGAAAAACTTTTTAGAGTGGAACTGCCGTCCAGAGATGAATGGTTGAACAGCCAAATTCACTGGGAGGCCGGTAGCCTGAAATGGTTTACCGATGGGTCCAAGTCAGGCCATGACGTAGGATGTGGAGTCTACGGAGAGCGCCCAAACTTCGGAAGAAGTGTAACTTTGGGGCAACACGCCTCCATTTTCCAAGCGGAGGTATACGCCATTATTGAATGTGCGGATATAAACCTCCGTAAGAACTACGTCAACCATCACATATATGTATATCCATTCGGATAGTCAAGCAGCTCTCATGGCACTAGCTTCAGAGACAATAAGCTCTAAGTTGGTGCAGAACTGCGTGACAGTATTGAATTCCCTGGGCAAAAAGAACAGGGTGATTCTGCGCTGGGTTCCGGGGCACGCAGGAATCGTGGGCAATGAAAATGCCGACGAACTTGCAAAGGCGGGAGCCAGAGGAACGCTATGCGGCCCAGAACCATGTTGTGGCGTTCCAACAAGCCTGGCACGCCTAACGCTCAGAAAACTTTGCCTAGAGCAATCCATCAATCACTGGAATTGCACGCCAGGGTTGAACCACTCCAAAGCACTAATAAAGGCTTACAATCGTAAGTCTGCTCAAGAAGCGCTAGCGCTTAGCAGGAACAACTTACGCATAGTAGTGAGAGCTCTCACAGGACATTGTGGCCTGAACAAACACATGTTCAACCTCAAGCTCCGAACCACAGGAGAGTGCAGGCTCTGTGAGGAAGCAGAGGAAACCCCCATGCACCTCCTGTGCGAGTGTGGACCACTGATGTGTAAAAGAAATACATACCTAGGTAACTACTTGCTTCACCCTGACGAAGTAAAACAACTCAGTGCTAAAAGCATAGTGCAGTTTCTAACTGCTGCAAGGCTTAACACGGAACTATAGTATGGTGGCAATCACAATAGACCAGAAATGGTCGCAGTGATACAAGGTCTAGACTGAGATCTTGAAATAGCCCCAACTCGAATAATAATAATAATAACCACCCCACTAAGCAGGCGGATTGAGGATCGCAGTAATGATCTCGAGGGACGGGAAGCAGTGTTATCCTGTGTATACAGGATAACACTGCTTCCCGTCCCTCGTCTCCCTTCCCTTACTCGCTTTGACGACACCCACGACTGGGTGTGGCCCTTTACTAAGCCGGAAACCACACGGTACAAGTACTTGAACTGTACCTTCCTGACATTGTGGCGAATCCTACAACTCACACTTCAACCACTTCTACTCAGAGAAAAAAAAAAGTAGCCCTCCTACTTACATAAGGATAAAAATATACCACTATTACGTAAGTAGCCATTATAAAATAGTGTCGCCTGAAACTGATTCAGTAGCCGGCCACATTATTACGTATATTTCATTCCAGATTAATAGTCCTATGAAAACCAACGCTATTTACGTCTCGGTAACATATACATGAAAGGGTCACCAGCAGCAAAAATAGGTTTGTATTACCAAGTAAACTTTGCGGTCCACTTAGGAACACCATCTATTGTGTATTTTGTTTTCGAGACGCAAATGCGTTTGTTTTCATAGGACTATTAATCTGGAATGAAATATAGTGTGCTTACTTAGTAATGTAGCCGGCTACTGAACCAGTTGCAGGCGACACCATTTATAATGGAGGCGGCTACTTACGTAATAGTGGTATATTTTTATCCTTATGTAAGTAGGAGGGCTACTTATTTTGTTTCTCAGTGTAGCTATCGTATCGATTTGTGACTTAGCATACTTATGCTCTGGTGACCATACCACAATATGGTACTGTAACCGTCGTATATGACGCCTATACTCACATATACTTGATTTCAGTAAATATATATATCATTTACCTATATTTAACGGTGTTATCTGTCTATAAATAGAATTAACAATAGTTTTATAAATAAAGCAATGTAAACAAGTATGTACAAAGGGTGTAACTATTTGTTTTGTAATTTGAAAATAACCTTCATCTCTTTCAAATGTATAAATAACATGCTCTTTAAAATCAAAGCCATTTCTTTCTATTTAAGAGGGACTAATTTACGTTTAAAGTTAATTTATTGAGTTTCATGGAGTGTTTTGGAACAACTCTGAGAACATTTCCTGTACTTGAAGTCCAATACAAAATCCAGATTCAACTCATGTTGAATGTCTATCGATTTTAACTAATATAAGATAAGGTTCAAAATATTAGTGGTTAAATTTAATTCGTTAGCAAAATTCTAAAAGCACGGAATCTTTAAGTCTCTCAGACTAGTAAAAACAAAAGTGTAACAAAACCAATAAATTCTATGAATAATGGCCTTATGAAGTGGGGTAACGTTTCATGGGAATCGATGAGAGCTGAGCTGTTTTGAAAAATTCTTTGATTTTGCGAAGAGTTGAAGCTTGGGTCGCGAGGAGTGAGGCTTGGGGTCGTGAGAGCGTCGGTTGAAAATTACGGAGAAGTCTGAATCGCGAAGATTTCAGAACCGCTAACATATCTCTGAATAAATTAGGAGAGTCTTTGTTAAGTTTTAGTTCCCAAGTAAATGTGTATTAATAACTTCAATTACAGAGATTCGCCGCGAGTGACAATAAATAGTGCAAGTGAAGTGAATTAATAGAATTGTAAATGCTGTGTTGGTAACAGAAGTATTTAAGTGTTTAAAGTATTTTTTTTTTTATTATATATATATCTAATTTATTTATGGTGTTCACGAATTAACAATTTAGGGGCGAGGATTATTACATCTACTTACAAAGAAGAATGCTGAGTTTCGTCGTTGAAAGTCTCTAAACTTTGTATCACTTTAGGATTTTTAACTCTTTGTTTTATCATTTTTCCCTTTTTAGCAGGAGAGAACGAGTCATCAAATTTGTTTAGTTTTTGGGTAGAGTTATTATAAAGTTAGTTTTGGTCGGAATAGTTTAGAGTGTGTTTACACATAATATTGTGAGAATGTTCACAATTTATTTAATGATATACTTTATAACCTGACTGACTCTAATTTGATTTAACTTGTTTGACTGACAATACGAATCTGAGAAATCTTACTAAAACATGAATAATTATTTCATTGCAAGTTTATTAAGGAACAAGTCTTGTTTTGTTTATATGCAAGTGAATAATTAAAGGACATCTTCGAACCTACATAAGTCAAGTGTCCATCTGTTTTGTATTAATTTTGACCACCTGACGAACTGATTTTTGAACATACATATTGTGTGACAGTCTGTCTGCCGAATACTCTGAAACTATTGAACTAAATAAGGCAGAATATGGACTAGATACGCACATTAATATATGTATGTCAGTTTATTTATGAATTATGAACTTTTGGATGAAATTTATACATTGTGTGTTTCACACAAGCTCGTGTTTTTTAACACGCAACTTTAATTATATCGTGCTTATTGCACGCAACGAATACTTAATTGTATTTACATGCAACAATACTTATTCATGGTTTACATGCAACAATATGTATTTGTGATTTCACAAACAACGTTACAGATATTGAATAATTCTACAAACAGCATTATTGATTATGATATTGAAAAATGCTTCGGCACGCTACACACAAAACATGCGTCTTCAAACTTATGTTTTGAATGGCTTATCTACGTTTTTACCCTCCTTTAATTGAGAGTTCGCTCCGTGGGGAAACTTGGCTATGCAGATCACATACATATATATATTGTTATTGAAGAGTAAATAAAGAAAGCCAGTTTTCGTAACGTTATTAAGGCAAGGGTAAACGAGTTCGCTCCGTAGAGTAGCTATTTAAAAACACCCAATATATCATTTGAATAATTCTAACTTGCGTTTATCCTGCTTAACTAGAGTGCGCTCCGTGCGGAATTTAGCAAACCTAAGTTTCGTACGTCGTTAACCATGGATATAAGAGTACGCTCCACATGTTAAGAGTTATTTAAATACTCCTACAAAATAAGGTATAACACACACACAAATCTAGATCTAAGAAAGAAATACCATAACTTCAAAATGCATCTACAAGTGGATGCCCAACCGTCATTAATTTATCTCTACAAGCTATGACTTTTAACTACAATTGGTAATAATTAATTATTACTAAATTATCTACAAATAAAGAGATATGATTGATGAAAGTTGTTGATCGGAAAGAAGTGTGATGGTTTGAATCTAATTAGATTATGGGTGTTTAGGTTGTGTCCACGGATTTGTTGGCATGAAAACCGGGATCGAGGTTGGATCTTCTAACGGTTTTTGTGGGAGGCCCAAGATGATAGTGCTGGCTGGGAGTCTTGGTAATCTAAATCTTTAATTAGTAATTAGGTATTGACCTAAGTGTCAACTTCCAAAGGTTTTCTAGAGCTAGGTCACCTTTTCAGCTTGCATGTGTCCCTTTCCTTGTCTTAAGGAATTAAGGCAAGGGTAAACGAGTTCGCTCCGTAGAGTAGCTATTTAAAAACACCCAATATATCATTTGAATAATTCTAACTTGCGTTTATCCTGCTTAACTAGAGTGCGCTCCGTGCGGAATTTAGCAAACCTAAGTTTCGTACGTCGTTAACCATGGATATAAGAGTACGCTCCACATGTTAAGAGTTATTTAAATACTCCTACAAAATAAGGTATAACACACACACAAATCTAGATCTAAGAAAGAAATACCATAACTTCAAAATGCATCTACAAGTGGATGCCCAACCGTCATTAATTTATCTCTACAAGCTATGACTTTTAACTACAATTGGTAATAATTAATTATTACTAAATTATCTACAAATAAAGAGATATGATTGATGAAAGTTGTTGATCGGAAAGAAGTGTGATGGTTTGAATCTAATTAGATTATGGGTGTTTAGGTTGTGTCCACGGATTTGTTGGCATGAAAACCGGGATCGAGGTTGGATCTTCTAACGGTTTTTGTGGGAGGCCCAAGATGATAGTGCTGGCTGGGAGTCTTGGTAATCTAAATCTTTAATTAGTAATTAGGTATTGACCTAAGTGTCAACTTCCAAAGGTTTTCTAGAGCTAGGTCACCTTTTCAGCTTGCATGTGTCCCTTTCCTTGTCTTAAGGAATTAAGTGTATATGTACATTTATATATTTTCATTAAATATTATATTGTATTATTAAAAGTGTTATTTAATAATAAATGAAAGTGTTTAATATGTGACCACGAAGAAAGAAGAGCAGCTGCGTATCGGAGACTGGCGCATGAAGCGGACATTAAAATTACCAGATTCATTGTGACTGGACTGGTTTCAGATAAGTCGCATGATTTTATTATTTATCGTGTTTTTATATTGATGTTATTTTATGTGAAGTGTATTTTTATTGTTTTTGTTTCTTAATTTAGATACGATAATTATGATTGCGTTACATACTCATTTAATTAAACAACAACGTAAAGGGTTCTGTACTAGACGATCACAAACGATAATTAGACGATTTTATTTCAAGGCCATTATTAATTTATTGTTAGGTTAGTTCAAGTAATAGGTATTTAGGTATGTATGGGATCGTTAACTATATCTATTTTATTAATAGATAGGTTAATGCGTTATCTACAGTGTTGCCGTGACGTCAGGATGATACGTCATTAAAAACTGGATTAAATTTAATTCAGTTACGTGTAAAAAGTATTTGGGTTACTACGTTTTAATATTTCTTCTAAACTAACTTTTAAACCGTTACACAACGTAGGTAAATCATTAAGTAATATCAAACTATTCATTCGTACGTCATAAAGAAAGATATTTTCATTTTAAAAATATACGATTTAAAAGCATAAACATAATAATATATAGTATGTACATACATGGACATATGATTCCAAACCCAAATTAGGCAAAGCCTGTACTATGGGTATCGGACAGTGGATTTAAAGCATATAAATACTAGTTACATTTAGATACAATACAACAACAAATACTGATTTAACAAATGTTTTTACTGAGAAGGATTCGAACCGTCGACCCTTAGCTTCACATATGGTTGCACTACAAACTAATCTGCAGGGCCTAAAATTCAAAAATATGAATTTAGAAACAATCTCAAGTGTCGTCTCGACGCAACACTTTTTTTGTCCACATTCCTGCAAACGTGTGAGGCTTGGCTATTTATTGGTTTCGTTCGTGTTATAATTTTTTTTAAGTCACAAGGGACGCGTTGTTTTCGAATTAGCTTCTAAACGTCCACTGTTGGACGTAGGCCTTTCCCAAAGGAACGCTTTGTTGGCCTAGTTGTTAATCGTTAGGCCTCTATTGTCATATGAAACATAAATATAAATATTTGTGATTTGCCATTTATTTCCTTTATTAGTATTTCATTTTGTTATTAAGCTTTGCAAATATTACTGTTTTATTTCATTATAAACGAAAGCTATTTAAAATACTAGAATATGTTTTAACTGCCTTTCTATTAGTGAAAATGAAACAAATCACTTTACAGTTTTTAATGTCGCATAAATAGTATTATGTAAATTAATGTTAAAAAAATATATTTCATAATGATAATTAAATACTAGAATTTGTTTTACTTAACATAATTGATTAGCACATTAACTTCGGTATTAAAGTATATTATTTAGATCAAAATATGAGGGTTCATGACAACTGGCGCCATCTGACGAAGGGTGGTATCAATTGTGTTCAAAGTTGCGTAACGCGCTTGATTCCAATACTCGGTCGAATACGTTTGTTGATTTAGGTAATACTTCAATCGTGTGCAGATAGATGGCGTTTTAAGGGTTCATATTTCACTGGTTCATATTTTACTGGCGACATCTGACGGAGGGTAATCAAATGTGTTCAAAGTTACGTAACGCACAGGGATTATACCACTCGGTCGAAGTACGTTTGTTTAGGTGATACTTCAGTCGTTTGCCAATAGGTGGCGTTTTTGTCACAAGTTTGTAGGGATGCGTAGACGCCGCGTGACGGGAATAATTGGAACCACAGGGGTGGAACTGACATTTTAGCCAGCTGAGATTTGTAAACATGTGACATGATTTTTTATGTACAACTGATCACTAGGAATGCATTAAGTACGAGTTTTACATTTTATTGAGACAAAATATATGATGAAAAGCGAAGTTCACGTTTGCTAAATAGTTATACACTTTAAATTGTTGTCTTTTAAATAACTTGAAATTTTAAATATTTTAATTAAATTAATTTATTACAGATTCTAGATTCATAATTGTTATCATAAATTCTTACCTAGTGATTTTAACTTCTAAATTTTCAAAAGTTAGATAAATTGACTCTAATTAACTTGACCATAACATTGATTTTGAATGGAATGTAACTACAAACTTCCGTTTTAAATTTTTGTTTATATATTTGAAAGAGAGTCGAAATGATCATTAAAAATATAAATCACGCTCTTTATTTATTTATATTCTTTATTAATATTTAAGTTTTCATTTAATTATATGCATAAAAATCAAAATTATATTGTTATATTTTATCTATTTCTTGAAAAACAGTTAAAAAAGGGACAGTTACTGTTCATATTAAAACAACAGCTGTGTTATATGGGTCAAGACAAAAACAGATGTTTGTATTTTTTGCATAGAGTTCGAGCTGCGCGATATGTCAAACGCAGTGGATGATTAACTTATTCACTCAATTATGAGCGTAGGAATATTTGAATCTATTTGTTAGTATGTTCATGAGATTTTATTATTAAATTATAGAATTAGACAAGAGTTATTTAAATATTATTTTGTTTTAAGAATATCAATTCCAACTCTAAAGGTAAATTGACCATACTACTTTTATTGTGTGGTATAGGTTTTTATTCCATTAGTAGTGATGGATCCGTGGTTGGGTTGATTCCTGATTGTCTTTATCAAAGAATAATAATAACTTTTATTGATATATTCTTAAGTTAATAAATTTTCGTAATGTCTTGATATTAATAAATCAGAGATGGTATGTAATATGACATTAGTGAAATGTTTATGAGCATGTGAGTTATCGGAGTATGTGAGTAGTCTTTGGTGTATTGTATATCGGATATTGTGTAAATACCTTATTGGCATACAATCTAAGGAACATTACACGGAACAAATAACCATTTTGTATAGACATTGGAGTTAGGATTAGAGTCAACAATTTTATAGATACTGGTCGACAATTACAAATTGGTTAATACTCTACTAGTATGAACAATTCTAAAATCGGCAACTTTACAGTCTCCTGGTACTACATAATCTCTTTAGTTTGTGGAATGGGCAGTTTAACGATAAGTTAAATGAGACAGTAAGTTCAGAATCCGGTGATCGGTGTGAGTTTAAAAAGGGTAGATATTACATACTTTCTAGTTAAAGACTGAGCTCATCTAGGTAATGCTCCTGTGGTTGATAACAGAATGTAAGTTCTATTTATTTTCTTCTAAAAGTTCTAGTCTCACAAACTAGGATCCCATAGGATTTTGAATTCGGACCTGTCGTGTACTGGAGATGGGAATACTGTTCCATTCAGACTTGTTTTGTGATTGCTTATTCTTCTTATCTTTTGAGTTATATAATGCCTGGTTTAAATACACACCACACAGGCACACTTCTAAGATTTTATGTTAATAAGGATTAGAGTTAAAAAAAAGGGATAATTTAAGTAAGTCAGGAGATATGCATAGCCACCGCTCCATTCATTGCTGAGAAATGATGAACAAAGTCCATTGAGAATCTGATTATGCTATAAAGTGTTCATAACTAATAAATTACTTAGGGAAATTATTAGGGCTGAAATTATTGTATCAGATTCTAATAAGAAACAAAGTTGATTAAATTCAAAGATATTAGAAATAAATAGCTGACATTTTAGTTCTGATGTTCTCGATTTTATCTTTTCATTCGAAAATAAAATCTCAGACATCAAGGGGCGATCTGTAACCGTCGTATATGACGCCTATACTCACATATACTTGATTTCAGTAAATATATATATCATTTACCTATATTTAACGGTGTTATCTGTCTATAAATAGAATTAACAATAGTTTTATAAATAAAGCAATGTAAACAAGTATGTACAAAGGGTGTAACTATTTGTTTTGTAATTTGAAAATAACCTTCATCTCTTTCAAATGTATAAATAACATGCTCTTTAAAATCAAAGCCATTTCTTTCTATTTAAGAGGGACTAATTTACGTTTAAAGTTAATTTATTGAGTTTCATGGAGTGTTTTGGAACAACTCTGAGAACATTTCCTGTACTTGAAGTCCAATACAAAATCCAGATTCAACTCATGTTGAATGTCTATCGATTTTAACTAATATAAGATAAGGTTCAAAATATTAGTGGTTAAATTTAATTCGTTAGCAAAATTCTAAAAGCACGGAATCTTTAAGTCTCTCAGACTAGTAAAAACAAAAGTGTAACAAAACCAATAAATTCTATGAATAATGGCCTTATGAAGTGGGGTAACGTTTCATGGGAATCGATGAGAGCTGAGCTGTTTTGAAAAATTCTTTGATTTTGCGAAGAGTTGAAGCTTGGGTCGCGAGGAGTGAGGCTTGGGGTCGTGAGAGCGTCGGTTGAAAATTACGGAGAAGTCTGAATCGCGAAGATTTCAGAACCGCTAACATATCTCTGAATAAATTAGGAGAGTCTTTGTTAAGTTTTAGTTCCCAAGTAAATGTGTATTAATAACTTCAATTACAGAGATTCGCCGCGAGTGACAATAAATAGTGCAAGTGAAGTGAATTAATAGAATTGTAAATGCTGTGTTGGTAACAGAAGTATTTAAGTGTTTAAAGTATTTTTTTTTTTATTATATATATATCTAATTTATTTATGGTGTTCACGAATTAACAATTTAGGGGCGAGGATTATTACATCTACTTACAAAGAAGAATGCTGAGTTTCGTCGTTGAAAGTCTCTAAACTTTGTATCACTTTAGGATTTTTAACTCTTTGTTTTATCATTTTTCCCTTTTTAGCAGGAGAGAACGAGTCATCAAATTTGTTTAGTTTTTGGGTAGAGTTATTATAAAGTTAGTTTTGGTCGGAATAGTTTAGAGTGTGTTTACACATAATATTGTGAGAATGTTCACAATTTATTTAATGATATACTTTATAACCTGACTGACTCTAATTTGATTTAACTTGTTTGACTGACAATACGAATCTGAGAAATCTTACTAAAACATGAATAATTATTTCATTGCAAGTTTATTAAGGAACAAGTCTTGTTTTGTTTATATGCAAGTGAATAATTAAAGGACATCTTCGAACCTACATAAGTCAAGTGTCCATCTGTTTTGTATTAATTTTGACCACCTGACGAACTGATTTTTGAACATACATATTGTGTGACAGTCTGTCTGCCGAATACTCTGAAACTATTGAACTAAATAAGGCAGAATATGGACTAGATACGCACATTAATATATGTATGTCAGTTTATTTATGAATTATGAACTTTTGGATGAAATTTATACATTGTGTGTTTCACACAAGCTCGTGTTTTTTAACACGCAACTTTAATTATATCATGCTTATTGCACGCAACGAATACTTAATTGTATTTACATGCAACAATACTTATTCATGGTTTACATGCAACAATATGTATTTGTGATTTCACAAACAACGTTACAGATATTGAATAATTCTACAAACAGCATTATTGATTATGATATTGAAAAATGCTTCGGCACGCTACACACAAAACATGCGTCTTCAAACTTATGTTTTGAATGGCTTATCTACGTTTTTACCCTCCTTTAATTGAGAGTTCGCTCCGTGGGGAAACTTGGCTATGCAGATCACATACATATATATATTGTTATTGAAGAGTAAATAAAGAAAGCCAGTTTTCGTAACGTTATTAAGGCAAGGGTAAACGAGTTCGCTCCGTAGAGTAGCTATTTAAAAACACCCAATATATCATTTGAATAATTCTAACTTGCGTTTATCCTGCTTAACTAGAGTGCGCTCCGTGCGGAATTTAGCAAACCTAAGTTTCGTACGTCGTTAACCATGGATATAAGAGTACGCTCCACATGTTAAGAGTTATTTAAATACTCCTACAAAATAAGGTATAACACACACACAAATCTAGATCTAAGAAAGAAATACCATAACTTCAAAATGCATCTACAAGTGGATGCCCAACCGTCATTAATTTATCTCTACAAGCTATGACTTTTAACTACAATTGGTAATAATTAATTATTACTAAATTATCTACAAATAAAGAGATATGATTGATGAAAGTTGTTGATCGGAAAGAAGTGTGATGGTTTGAATCTAATTAGATTATGGGTGTTTAGGTTGTGTCCACGGATTTGTTGGCATGAAAACCGGGATCGAGGTTGGATCTTCTAACGGTTTTTGTGGGAGGCCCAAGATGATAGTGCTGGCTGGGAGTCTTGGTAATCTAAATCTTTAATTAGTAATTAGGTATTGACCTAAGTGTCAACTTCCAAAGGTTTTCTAGAGCTAGGTCACCTTTTCAGCTTGCATGTGTCCCTTTCCTTGTCTTAAGGAATTAAGTGTATATGTACATTTATATATTTTCATTAAATATTATATTGTATTATTAAAAGTGTTATTTAATAATAAATGAAAGTGTTTAATATGTGACCACGAAGAAAGAAGAGCAGCTGCGTATCGGAGACTGGCGCATGAAGCGGACATTAAAATTACCAGATTCATTGTGACTGGACTGGTTTCAGATAAGTCGCATGATTTTATTATTTATCGTGTTTTTATATTGATGTTATTTTATGTGAAGTGTATTTTTATTGTTTTTGTTTCTTAATTTAGATACGATAATTATGATTGCGTTACATACTCATTTAATTAAACAACAACGTAAAGGGTTCTGTACTAGACGATCACAAACGATAATTAGACGATTTTATTTCAAGGCCATTATTAATTTATTGTTAGGTTAGTTCAAGTAATAGGTATTTAGGTATGTATGGGATCGTTAACTATATCTATTTTATTAATAGATAGGTTGATGCGGTTTTCTACAGTACCATCAAGCTGGATTGACAATGGAAGTGGGAAGCCAAAGGAACTCATCAATGACTAACAATAAGCATATAGAGTCTCAATGAGGCCTTTGGTTACATGAGCTGTTCTCTTTTAGTTTTATGAACTCCTGGTGTCATTCATTTACTGTTTATAAACTAGCTTCATCATATCAGCCCTTAGACCTCAACTCCTGGACATAGGTCTTCCCCAATGAACGCCACCACACCTGGTCCTCCTCTTTCCGCATCCAGTCGCTTCCGGCTACCTTCTTCAGGTCGTATTAGACTTCATAAAGATATATATTCTAGCCAACGATCTCTATGTACTACTAGATGGAGCATTCCAAACAATCGCTCTATTCCACGCAAATAGCCACAACTATTTCACATTCACTTTGAAACTTGTGCAGTTACTATTCAGAACATTTAATTATTTACTAAATATTGACATTATTTAACCGTAGCGTCAATATTTAGTTATAATTAAATGTTCTGAGTAGTAACTGCACAAGTTTCATTGTGAATGTGAGAGAGTTGTGGCTATTTGCGTGGAACAGAGCGATTGTTTGGAACGCTCCATCTAGTAGTACATAGAGATCGTTGATTCTAGCGTTTCTTTAATGTAGGATGTATATTTGCATGGTTTTATTGTAATTTTAATACCAGTAGCAGTCTTTATTTTATTACGAAAGCAGCACTGAGTCCTTCTACGAGTAATAAAACCCTTTGATACCTCGAGAGGCGTGAAGCGTCCCCGTTAGAATTACCTATGTTTAATTGCTCCATATTCGCCACACCTGTTGTTAAAGCCCCTTTTGTTCCCAAAAGATATGAGGGAATTTCACAATTATAATGTGAGGGTAGAATTATATGTTTTACTTATTACGTAAGTATCAAGCTTAGAACTGTGGTAGCCTACGTGGTGTGCACTCGCCTCACGCTCATGAGGTCCTAGTATCAAACCCCGCCAGTTTTTAAAACGTAAGTACGGTTTGTTCATAACTAGTTGTTGCCCGCGACTTCGTCCTTGTAGGTATCGATATTCTACATCTTGAATTTCAAAAAAGATATCATTTTTGGTCTCCCGTAGGAATGAGATGTTTTCGGGATAAAAACTATCCTATGTCCTATTGTAGGACCTAACCTATATGTGTGTCAAGTTTCAATCCGATCAGTCCAGTGGTTGAAGCGTGATATTAGTAGGACGGGATATGGGATATTGGTGGGATACCACAGGTTTTTCGATAAAGGAAAATATCGTAAGGAAACCTGCATATGCTAAAGAGAAATTCTAAGGCCTATGTGAGTCCTATGTGAGCACAAAAGATCTTGAAGGATCGAAGTGTCGCCAGGTCTTTCTGACCCTCTAAATAGATACATATCAAACCTTACCTACTTTGTTTAGAAGCAAGAATCACCTATGTGACGTTATTCGAACTGAAGTAAATAATACCATAATCAATAACTAAATGTTGCTTATTTTAAAGGGCTTCATCATCACCATATCAGCCCTTAGACGTTCACTGCTGATCATTAGTCTTCCCCAACGAACGCCACTAGACCCTGTCCTCCGGCTTACGCATCCAGAAGTTTTCCAGCCACCTTCTTCAGGTCGTCGATCAGAACTCGTTTGCCCCAAAACAGGTGAGGCCCGCCAACTGCCAGTTCAGCTTGCTAATCCTTTTGACTATGTCTGTCACCTTCGTTCTTCGTCGGATCACTTCATTACGAATCCTTTAACGAAACCCCGAGCACAGCCCTCTCCACAGCTTTCTGAGCGACTTTACACTTGTGAATCAGGCCCATCGTCAGTGTCCACGTTTCCGCGCCGTAGATCATGACAGACAGGATGCACTGATTAAAGACTTTTGTCTTTAAACTTTATGGAGTAGACAACGTGAAGACTTGATTCTTGTAAATAGCATTGAAGCGACAAACATTATCATTCGTCCTTCATCTGCTTTTGTAGAACACGATATAAGTGATTTTTTTATTTGTCACGAACAGAACACCTTTACAGTAAGTAACAAAATGATATACGGATAGATAGATACCCTTACAATGTCTACCCAAGGCGCTAGAGTCGATGTTACTCAGAAAACAGTTTTTGTGAAGACTTCGAATAAATTATAAAGGTTAAGAACAGAAAAACATTACGTCCCACTTATATTATAAATGCGAAAGTTTGGATGTTTGGATGTATGTTACTCAATCACGCTTCAACCACTGAACGGATCGGGATGAAACTTGGCACACATATAGGTAAGGTCCTGGAATATGACTTAGAATAGTTCTTATACCGAAAACATATCTCGTTCCTACAGGAAATACATAATAATTTGTGATGTTAAGTTGTCCACGCGGACGAAGTCGCAGACAACAGTTAGTATGATATAAACCTCATCATGTCAGCCCCTAGAAGTCCACTGCTGGACATAGGCCTTCCCCAATGAACGCCACCACACCCGGTCCTCCACCCTCCGATCCAGCCGCTACCGGCCACCGGTCGTCGGTCCACCTGGCGGCGGGGCGTCCCACCCTGCGAGTGCCGATCCGCGGTCTCCACTCCAGAACTCGTCTGCTCCAACGGCTGTCGGTTCTGCGACAGATGTAGCCCTTCACCTAATGATAATCAACTGGTACCCAATTCCCCCACATCTAGTCTAGTCTATATAAAGTGGTTTCGATTTCCACCAGTACATGCAATTTTGTAAAATTTTGTAAGTTGGTTCCGGTCATTGTCTAATTGATCTTCGTCATCGTCTGCTGAAATACGTCCAATGCTGAACATATACCTCCCCAATAGAATACTAATGACTTAGTTCAAGGGAACAATATCTTGGTGCCTTCGTATGGAGTTAAGATGACTCTTCATGGTTAACAAGATCTTGTTCAAATCATATATTTTTTAATAAGTACTTATTTGTGACGATTAACACTATATTCATTCATCATCAGCCTGAACGACTTCATTGTTGGACATAGGCCTCTCCCAAGGCGCGCCACTGAACCCGATCCTCGGTTCTTCTCATCCAGTTACTGCCAGTCGCCTTAACGCAGATCGTCGCTCCATCTAGCCAAGGGGCGTCCCGCACTACGCTTGCCCAGTCGCGGTCTCCACTCGAGAACTCGTTTACCCCAGCGGTAATCGGTTCTCTGACAAATGTGACCAGCCTTCAACGTACTGACTTTTTGAGCTATGTCGAAGACTTCAGTTCTCTGGCGGATTACCTCATTTCGGATCCTGTCCCTTAGAGAAACTCCGAGCAAAGCTCTTTCCATAGCCCGCTGATCGACTTTGAGTTTTCGGACTAGTCCCACTGTCAGTGTCCACGTTTCGAGGCCATAGGTCATATTAATTAATATCAGCCAACGATCTCTATATACTACTAGATGGAGCGTTCCAAACAATCGCTCTGTTCCACGCAAGTAGCCACAACTCTTACACATTTAATTTGAAACTTGTGCAGTTACTATTCAGAACATTTAATTATTTTCTAAATATTGACATTATTTAACCGTAGCGTCAATATTTAGTTATAATTAAATGTTCTGCGTAGTAACTGCACAAGTTTGATTGTGAATGTGAAAGAATTGTGGCTACTTGCGTGGAACAGAGCAATTGTTTGGAACGCTCCATCTAGTAGTAAGAGTACATGGAAATCGTTGATATCAGCTTATTTGTATGCTAGTAACTTATTCTACTGCAGTATGTATGCATGTAAACGCTTTATTGTACCAAAATTAACAACAAAAACAAAGAAAGAATAAAGTCGTGTACAAAGGTGAACTCACCCCACTTATAGTTCAAAGTTTCTACTACCTTTGTCTGTACTATTTATTCCATCTCAAGAATGACAAATTTATTCAAAGTCAAAATCATTAATTGCATATGAGTACACTTGGTACATTTATACACGTCATCTTTTTTTATCCTAGGTGTGATACTGCCTAAAGGGATATTACCAGTATGGAAGTTTGACTAACAAACTAATTGTAAAGGCTTACTAATTGTAAATATGACAGACAGAAAGTTTAAGATTCACATTAAAAAACAACTTTGTAAGAAAGCCTATTATAAAATAAACGATTATTTGAATGAAAAAGATGCCTGGCACTAATGTTAATTCAGCTTCGCAAAATCTTTATTAATTGTATGCTAACTTGATTTTTAAAAAGATGTGTTGCGTGAAGTTTGTTGCGCCGTTTCTTCTTCACAGCGCTAACACCTAGGAAGCGGTAGTTGATAAAAAAAATTACGTGTATAAATGTACCAAGTGTACTCATATGCAATAAATGATTTTGACTTTGACTTTGATATTCTCATACAAAATCTTCCCTACATTTTAACTGTGTTTGATATCATCATATCAGTCCTTAGACGTCCACTGCTGGACATAGGCCTTCCCCAATGACGCTACCACACCCGGTCCTCCGCCCTCCGCATCCAGCAGCTTCCGTCCACCTTCCTCAGGTCGTAGGTTTAGCTAGGAATAGCTTAAGTTTTATTATGCCCTGTGTGTGGTTCCCGACTTAGAATAGCACACCCCCAATTTCTCCGTGGACGCCGTCAAGGCGACTAAAGAGTTGCACCGGGGATGGTCAGCAGCGTCTCCTGATTATTACTGCCATCACTAATCCGATAACCATTGGGATAAACGAGTCCTCGAGTAGAGACCGCGATTGGGCAAGCGTAGTGTGGGACGCCCCCTGGCTAGATGGAGCGACGATCTGCGTAGGGCGGCTGGCAGAGACTGGATGAGAAGAAACGAGGATCAGGTGCAGTGGCGCGCCTTGGGAGACGCCTATGTCCAGCAGTGGGCTCTTACAGGCTGATGATGATCACTAATCCGCCTGCCAAGCAAAGCGTGATTATAGCAAATTCCCCAATGGACAGTGTAACCAAAGTATCATTGAATGAAAGAATATACTTTATTGTACACAAATCACTGAAATATATAGGAGAAGTGGGTATACAGTAAATGTACAAGTGGCGGCCATATCGCTGTTAGAGATTTCTTCCAGGCAACCTGATGCTAGTGAGAATAGAAATATTAATATTAAGATGCGAGTGCAAAGATACAAATTAAAGGCATTCTATTGGTGAGACTTCGCCTTTTGAACATCACTATGTGAGACGTCGCCCGACAATTATTAAAAATTAATGGGAATTTTATTATAAAAACTATGTATAAGTAGGTGGTGCCCGCGACTTCGTCTGCGCAGGATTAGTATTTCGAGTAGCTTATATTAGCATGGCGTAGAAAATAACTAACATTATGACATTAAAATTATAATTTTATGGCGCACGACAGAATAGCTCGCAGATGGTAGATTTTTTCCTACTTACTTGATATTTTGGACAATTCACACAATATCTTTATAAATTGTAGCCTATGTGTTATTCTGATGTATAAGCTATATTATTGTAAAGTTTCATTAAAATCCATTCAGTAGTTTTTACGTGAAAGAGTAACAAACATCCATCCATATACTTACAAACTTTCCCGTTTATAATATTAGTAGGATTCGAGATATTTCATGATTTTTGGTTATCCGAACAAAATGCAAAGTTCTATAGGTACTTACAGGTTGTAATATTTTAAGCGTGGACATTTGGTAACGTGGCCAGATAGGAAGAAACCGCCAGCTTGACGTGACAAGCGTATTATTAATGTTTCCTTGTCACTGTCACTAAGCTGTGAGAATGTAACATAACATAACAATATTCCAACTTACTTATATTACCTGATAATCTTTAAAACAATATTGTATGTATATTTAACCATCATCATCATCATATCAGCCCTTAGACGTCCACTGTTGGACATAGGCCTTCCCCAATGAACGCCACCACACCCGGTCCTTCGCCCTCCGCTTCCGCCTCCACCTAGCCCCTGGACACGCGTCCATCGGCACGGCAGACCTTGCATTGGCTGGTGCGACAGGGATCGGGGCGAGAGAGACAGGTGATGGGGGTATAGATAAAGAGTCTAAGGTAGGTATGGGATACCGCTATTACGGAAGGATACTGGGATTGTAGTAGCGATAACTCGGGAAGCCGGGACCACATACCCGCGACTCGTCTGGATAGCACCGTACAGGCAACTAGCAGAACCAAGTCCCCTGAATAAAACAGTTTCATTAAAACCCATGAAAAGGAATGTCCATATTCTTCTTCTGACAAATGATAAATACGCCCACCATAAGAGCCCGATGCCCCCCTGACTACGTACCTTGGTTAAACGAGTGAAGATATATTTTTGTAGCCAACTCCGCTTGGCGTGTCTGTTGATCGATGATGATTGATGACGATTCTGTGCAAACGAAAGCCTGTATTATACTGCCTAGTATTAATTAATATGCTTCGGTTAAAATATTAAAGGTTTATTAGGGTGGCGGTGGGCGGGCCACATCTGTCGCAGAACCGACGGCCGTAGGGGCAGACGAGTCCTGGAGTGGAGACCGCGGATCGGCGGAAGCGGCTGGATGCGGAAGGCGGAAGACCGGGTGTGGTGGCGTTCATTGGGGAAGGCCTATGTCCAACAGTGGACGTCTAAGGGCTGATATGATGATTAGGGTCTAACTTTTGCCCGCGACTACGTCCGCGTAGGTTTCGATATTTACACATATTGAAAAGTGGCGCCACGTTGTGAGCAAGTTCACTTCTTTTAACAATTAATCCGGTTTCCCGAAGGAATGAGGTGTTTTTTTGGTATAAAGTCTATCCTACGTTCTATTCCAGGACCTAAAACATCCAAATTTTCGCATTTATAATATTCTTATAGAGAAGATTTTTGTTGACTGTTGTATGTATCTCCGATAACTCCAAAACTACTCGAGCGAATTAATCGAAAGTGTAAATGATAAGACTCAGCAAGGAGGCCGCGATATTGTTCGCGACACATCACGTCAAGGGGTATCACGCGGCGAAAAGCGGACGAAGGAAAGTCACTTTGCGACATTGTATTCCGCAAAGTGGCGATACATCGTCTCTGCCTACCCCTCTGGGACCAAGGCATGAGCATTATGAATGTATGACGTATAAAGTATAATTTTCTCCAATTTCCATTTCCAATCTCCATATTTTCTGCATTTTTAATAATACAATAAATTAAACATTTTAATTTTAAAGTTCAGTTTCCCATGACTTTCCCCCCTCCAAAGCATGTTGGCAGCGAATTTTCGGGGTGTCTAAACACCGCGCAGTATACACGTTAGCGATCCGCTGTCAGTGGAAAATAAATGGAAATTAATGATACCACCCTGCTCCGTAACCGTCTAGGGCTGACGCTTGGGAGGAATATGCCTACTTATTGCTTAATGTCATACAAAAAAAAAATTATTTATACTTTATTGTACACAAATATAAGTCACACAACTAATTTAAACACAAGATCTACAAAGGCGCACTTAACTCTGTAAGAGTTTTCTTCCTGTAAACCTTTGGGTGAAAGAGAAAAGCAAAGCAGATAGGCAGACAGCAGTGCACATTACTCTTTCTTTAATCCTTTACTTTCGGTTTTAATAATAGTTACTATGTTTGGACAGTTTGACATATTTTTATAAGATACTAGCTGTGCCCGCTAGACAGAATCCGCTCCCACTCCCGCTACCACTACCGCTACCGCTCCCGCCCCCGCCCCCGCCCCCGCCCCCGTCCCCGCCTCCGCCCCCGCCCCCGCCCCCGCCCCCGCTTCCGCTTCCATGCCCACCTACCTATCTCCAAAATGTAGTTCTCACTCATACGAAATACGGATTCCGTCGAGCAATTACACCCTACACTTCTTTGTTGTATAATAATGCGAGTTTTTAAAAACTATAAATTCTCATTACTTTTGATTGACTGCACCGATTGCAATAAAATAAAGCCTATATGTTACACCGAATTAGGCACTATGTTTCTGTGAAAACTCCATCGAAATCGGTTAGGTAGTTTTTAAATGATGCGTGCACAAACAAACAGACAAACAAATAAAAAATTCAAAAATGATTGAAATGTGTTCTATTTGTTATCCTTACCTTACCCCCCTATTTCTTTTGCAAATATCTTCGATGTACAGATACGCGAAGTTTACGTTTTTATTTATTAGAATAACTACCTACCTACTTAAGTCGTTGGGGTGGCGTTCATTGGGGAAAGCCTATGTCCAGCAGTGGAAGTCTAGGACATCTGTCCATTGGAGGATTTGTCATAACGACCACGATTAGCAGGCCGATTGGTGATAGCAGTAATGATCTTAATATACACAGGACAACGCTGCTGCCCGTCCCTGGTGCAATCCCTTAGTCGCCTGGACGACACTCAAGGAAGATTAGGGGTGGCACTATTCTAATTCGGGGACACACAGCTCAAATACATTGTCATTCTATAAATAACTACATCATATTAGCCCTTTGACTGCTAAACATAGGCATTTCTCAATTGCTAATTCAGTTCCTAATTTTAATGCCTAATGCGGAATGAGACAGGTTTGATCTAGTTTAAATAAAAGGTCAACACAGATACCTTGTTTAAAATATAAAATACTAGCTGTTGCCAGCGACTTCGTCCACGTGGACAACTAAACGTCACAAATTATTATGTATTTCCCGTAGGAATGGGATGTTTTAGGAATAAAAACTATTCTATGTCCTATTCCATAACCTAACCTATATGTGTGCTAAGTTTTATCACGATCCGTCCAGCGGTTGAAGCGTGATTGAGTAACAAACATCCAAATATCCAAATTTTCACATTTATAATATTAGTAGGATATCAAAGGTGACAGCCCTGCGTCTCTTTGCTCGTCAGTTAAACCCTTGTCAGCGCTACGTGATTCCACGGAACAGTTGGTAATAAAACATCACTATTAAACAAACTGTATTCTACAACACGTCCAAATAAGGACATTCACGACGCAAGACGAAATTGTAGCAGAGAATCCTACTAATATAATAAACGCGAAAGTTGTAAGTATGGATGGATGTTTGTCACTCTTTCACGTAAAAACTACTGAATGGATTTTAATGAAACTTTACAATAATATAGCTTATACATCAGAATAACACATAGACGACAATTTATAAAGATATTCTGTGAATTGTCCAAAATATCAAGTAAGTAGGAAAACATCTACCATCTGCGAGCTATTCTGGCGTGCGCCATAAAATTATAATTTTAATGTCATAATGTTAGTTCTTTTCTACGCCACGCTGATATAACCTACTCGAAATACTAATCCTGCGCAGACGAAGTCGCGGGCATCAGCTAGTACTACACAAACTCCCGTCAATTTAAAGTCGCAAAACAGGGCACCGTTGGATGTATGGATTACTGGCCTGCCGCCGTCTTTAACATAGAAAGAGAAGCACCTATGTTATTGACGTATAACGCTGTCTCTCTCTCGATCACGCTCGCTGCAACAGCTGGTAGTAGTAGTAGGCAATGTCTGGGTGTGGACTTAGTCTATTCGTACATTACAAAGTTGCGTAACTAGTAACTTTAAATTGATATATCCTACCTTGAAATCTCTCATTAATATTTGCAAGAAAATAACATTAAAGTGTTTCATTAATAAGAAGCAATTTATTTATGTTTCTGCGTGTTTTAAAAATTCGTTCTACGTAAAAACCGGTAAAGTTGAAACTTTTCCTTTAGTTAACCGGTTAATCAATGAATAACCATGTTACCTGTTGATCTAAGCCCGTCAATCAATATACTTCTTTGCTGTATATCATGCGTAGTATAAGTACGTCAGTTTTGAAAACTTTACAACAAGGAATATTCCCATTACTTCTGATTGAGTGAGCCGATTGCGATGAAATAAAGACTTAATTAATGTTACAATAAGTCCTATGTTTTTCTGATGTTTATCTGTAACTAGTTTTCAAATTATGCGTGTAAACCAACATATAAAAACTCCAAATATAACCTTAATGTATTTTATTACGTATAAGGATATGATGGTATCCCCCAAAATATTAATTATTCTAATATTTTTAATATACAAACACGCAAAGTTCACGGATTTATTTATAAGAGAGATAGATAAATGTAAAAATATGTTTGAAAGTGTGCTTGTTCAATTTTTACCACTGAGAAAATGTAAAACCCATAGGGAGAGTATCTAATTTTGTACAAAGGAATTAGTAAATCTAAAGATAACATGTCAAACTTAACTTATAGTTATCAGTGGTTAAAAAAGATTCTGAAAAATACGTCAAATTGTTAAATAATCTTCGTGTGGTGAAATATTGCAATAACTTATTAGCCCATCGATCGAAGAAACATGAAATATGAGAATGTGGTCTTCAGAATCTGAAAAAATAAAACACATACAATAGATTAGTTAGATGATGCTTGATAGTTGGACCCGAGCGCCAGAAGTCCTAGGTTCGATTCCCGCCGAGGACAAACTTTACATGGTACCTATAGAATTTTGTATAATTTTTATAAGTGGTCCTGATGTAGATGTTATATTTGCGTAATGCGTCATTCTTTATTTAGACGTCTAATTTATTTAATCCATCGGTTTTAGACTTTGTTTTCAGCTTACCCCTTATATATATGACGTATCTGTCGACTACTACTAATACTGACCTATTAAATAAATCATCAGGATAACAGTCAAGGTTATAGGTATCACAGAAAAAAAAGATTTTTTAAATTATTCTATGCAATGGCGTATAGATAGATGATTTTAGAGGGTACCGGTTATTTATTATAAAAATTAGTGTGGGTGAAACAAGCGACGAGAGGTCAGGTTCAACTGTAAGTACATAATTTTAGTCTTACGTTGCGTTAGGTAGTTAGGTAGGTGAGAAGCACTGCGTATCATAATAGTAGTACGCGTATTAAAATTTATGAACCCCTGATTTAAAGACAATAGTTATAAAAAAAAAATCCTAATGAATATTAATTTTAAATACCCTTACCTACAAAATATCATGGAAGAACAAACATACACACACATTTTTACATATCCTTTGGAGCTGTAACTTACGCTGGCCATAGTGGTGACTCCGACTGGCACCATTCCCATGGCGGTGATCTTGATAGGTGTTTGCACTCTGTGCAGTAGGACGCAAACAATACGACGGTTGCTTACGTTCATGTTTTCCCACGGTACGGCGTACGCTGAGTCTATCACCTTCTCGCTCTGTCAAAATTAAATTATTTTTTATTATTATACGAGTATCTTCAACCAATTCGGCGAGGAGTCGCCATTTGATAAAAGAAAAGAAATGAATATGTAATGATAACATAATATAATAATTGCATAATAAGCCCGAGTCCAACATTAAGCTAGATAGTTATATACTGTCAGATTTCCTTATATATTAAACAATGAAAACAATTCTAACCCCTTTTGGCTTCGCCGTAATAGTAGGTGCCGAAAACTGAACACTGATTGTGGGACTAGTCCGAAAACTCGATGTCGCTCAGAGGGCTATGGATAGAGCTATGCTCCGAGTTTCTCTAAGGGACAGGATCCAAAACAGAATAATCCCTCATAGAACTAAAGTCTTCGATATAGAAGTGGAAACTTTTAATTGGCTATTTTTCATTATATATGTAATTTACTTAAATATAAATAGCTGTAAGTTTTCCTCAAATAAATAATTAACTCAAAAACTTTGTAATCTGAAGTAGCAGTGGACTGTTCACATATGTTGGAGAACCGATTACCGTTGGGGTAAACAAGTTCTCGGTTGGGCAGGCGTAGTGTTTGACGCACTCTGGCCAGATGGTAAGACAGCTAGAAGAGCAGACAGCTGACTAGATGAGAAGAGCCGAGTATCGGGTATAATGGCGCGCCTTGGGAGAGGCCTATGTCCAGCAGTGGACTCTTACAGGCTGATGATAATGATGATCTAGTCGAGTAAAAGAAATTGTAGATGATTTGTGGGTGGGGTAGTTAAATCTAGGTAGGGACACTAGATAAACTTACGATAGTATTTAGTATTTCAAAAATAACCGATTTCTGAATAAGATCTCCGAATGTAATCACAGATAATGGCACAAACTGCATTAATGCTTCCGAGTCCTGTAATCAAAATTCATGAAGATTATGTATTATTTGTCTGATAAAAGCAGGGTTCCGAGTAGGTAGTGCGATTATAGCTACATGCAACAAATGATTATATGGATATGCCGGAGTAGTACAATCAATAACATATGGTATTATATAGTATTTGATATAATAGTTATTTAATACATATCCACAATAAGACTATATGATGCAAATATATAAAAATCAAGAACTCGTTTTCTACTGCGTACTTATACGTATTATATATTACGTGCCAATGTTGATAATAATAATCCTTATTTCTTAATACAATAGATCTATAATATAAGACAATACAATGACAATAAATTTAACATAAATTTAATAAATGTAAAACAAGATATTAATGAAATATTAGTACACATTAATAATAATTGAAATAAGGAATCTTATATATGCGGAGTGCCAATGCCTAACGTATCGTTTTGTGCATTGAATGTTGCACTAACTTTCTTAAATATAATGTTTTTTTTTTTTCATTAATACCTAATTATGTGGCATAATAATTCATTGATAATACATACGCCTTGTGAGCATTCCAAAAGCATAATGCAACAGGTGATCAATTGAAATAAGTAGTTAACAGCAATTATAGGTCCATAACAATTCGATACTTCATCTGCAAAACTGAAATAATTACTTAATTACTGTATATTATATTAGAAGTTGCCAACTGTCAGTTGTTAAGCAAAATTAATATTACATACTAATATCATAGAATACTTAATAATACTGTGAAATAATGTGCTGCTTTTTGTAATGCAAGTACAATCGGCTGCTTTTAGGTCAAAACAGATACGCTTGCGGTGGAGCTGTTTTATCTGTATATCTGTTATCCGAAAAACTCAAACACTATTGGAGCATTTAAAAAAGAAGAATATCCAAACTTAGTAAGTGTCTAACTTTGGTTAATACTCTTACCTCAAATAATTTCGATTTAAAGTGTCAATTTCGTTTTAATAATCGGTTGATAAAAATAAGATGTCTAACTGTTCAACAAAATAACCGGTTAAAACATAGACCTCGTAATACAGAACAAACTAGACACAGTGTACAATCATAATGCAAACTGTGTTCAAAAACAAAACAAAAGCCATGCACCTGCTTTACACCACGAATTTAAACTATTCATTTGTTATTTTTTTGCGTGTAACGAAAACCGGTAACCGAAATGAATTCGGTAAGGTTGAAACCGTTCTTCCACTTAACCGATTAACCGAATAATTAAACGGTTATATAGTTAACCGGTTTATGACCAGCATTAAACGCTATTTCAAAACCGGCTCAAGCACCCGGTGAAGTGTTACTGGTTATAAATACCTAATAATTATCATCACAATGTTATTTTCTCCCTGGAAGTGACTGGTTTGGTACAATATATTGCTTAACAATATGTCATCATCATAATCATCAGGTTATTTTTGTCTCCACTGCAGGAGCATAACCCTCTCTCATCTGCCGGAGACGGACGGAGGATGTGGTCTACACTCCCCGTGCTGGCCAGACGGGTTGGGAGGCCTGATTGACGTTTTATAATGTATTCCCTTAGTCGCCTTGTACGACATCCACGGGAAGAGTTGGAGTGGTCCTATTCTACTCTACCGGAAACCACACGGCATAATAATAACAATATGTCCTTCCATATATTTAAAAAAACGTTTCCGTCACAAAATGTACAAAATCAAAATCAAAATATTTATTTTCAAAATTGGAATACATTATTCTCTTTTTGACGTCAAATTCTGCCTAAAACTACTCCACTTCCACCTGTATAACCGAGGGGAAGAAGTGGCAACAAACCCAACGGCACAGGGCTCTACCTTTGATTTATCTTATTCATTACAATCATTAAGTCTACCTATGCTGAGCCATCAAGCGCTCCATGGACTTTTATCATTTAAGTAGTCATCTAACTTATAGTAGGCTTTCTTGCACAGATTAACTTTTATAGAAGATTTGAATTTTTGTTCAGACAAGTTAATAATTTCATTCGGAACCTTATTGTAGTAACGCACGCACAGCCCCACAAAAGAATTATTGATCTTAGACAATCTAGAATGATGTATTTGAATTTTATTATTATTTCTAAGATTTAAATTATGCCTCTCATTATTTAAGCTGAGTAAAGAAAGGTTCTGTCTAACGAACATAATGTTAGCGAATATGTATTGACATGGCACCGTCATTATATTTATTTCCTTAAATATTTCTCTTAGAGAATCACGACTACGAAGCCCATAAATAGATCTTATTACTCTTTTTACTCTTTTTTTTTACGTAATGATTTTAACTGATGTTGCTGACTTTTCTTACCTCAAACCGAAACCTACAGGACTTTTAAATTTTAATCATAACAATAAATAGAGTACCACTTATTGTTATTGGTATCTGGGACCAATATGCCCATCATCCATGGAGTACTGCAGTCACCTCTGGGACGGCTCTGCCAAGTATCAGCTGGCTGCTCTGGACGCGGTTGAGCGTCGTGCCCGAAGGCTCATTGGCGACGACGCTCTGGTAAATACCAAGTTACAGAGCCCCAAACATCGTCGCAGTGTGGCCTATCTTTCTTTTTTCTACCGGATACATTTTGGAGAGTGTGCCCAGGAATTTCACGATTTGATTCCCCCATTTCATCATCACCAGACTTGGGGAAAGACTTCATCCCTATGTAGTAGATATACCACGCTCTCGCACGAAGCGTTTTGCTTCCTCTTTCATAACGCGAACTGCTAAGGAATGGGACTCCCTAATGCCTTCGGTATTTACGGACAAGTACAATTTGGATCTTTTCAAAGGAAGAGTGAATACCTAGGCATCTTCTGGACAGAGGGAGTAATGTTCGACGATAAGTATAGGATGGCAAATACTTTAAAATCCCTAAACTAATGTAAATTGTAAGTATTAAGGTTATTAAATTATTAATTCAATGATTTGATCCCCCTTCCATCACTAGAGGTAGTCCGGTGGGAAAGGCGTGGTGAGGGACTTCATCCTTATGTAGTACATACCTACCACATACCACGCTCTCGCACGAAGTATTTTTCTTCCTCTTTCATAATGCGAACTGCTAAGAATACCAGCTTCGGTATTTTCGGACAAGTACAACTTGGGTCTTTTTAAAGGAAGAGTGAAGAGGCATCTTCTGGGTAAGCGAGCTCCACCTCAGGCCTCATCATAACTTAACATCAGGTGAGATTGAGGTCAAGCGCAAACCCATCAACAATAAAATAAATATACATAATGTATGTATTTGTAGCCAGGGATATCTGTGGGCCAAGGTAGTAAATTATTTTATTATTATTCACTAGCTGTGCCCACTGCTCCGCTCGCGTGGACTACAGAATCCGCTCCCAATCCTACTCCCGCTCCCGATACCAATCCCACTACATCTCCAAATGTAGTCCTAACTCATCGCAATCTGAATTACACCGAACATTAATTATAGGTGCTTTTTTGTTATATTGCAACTTACCTATATGTCCGCTCGCGTGGACTACTCACTCTCGATCCGACTTCGACTACGACTCAGACATCGACCCCGACCTAGACTCCTATCCCGACCCCGACCCCGACCCCGACCCCTATCAGGAATAAAAAAACTTTTACATCTCTCATATTCGGTAAGTAGGTCCTTATTACCCCCAAATGGGGCTTGTAGGTGACCAATTAGCGCTCTAGGGTAATAATGTAGCTAGTAAAGCCCTAGGGCGGTAAGTAATTAAAAAAAAAGCTCTTCACTCTTTCAAAAAGTTCGCGTACATCTAACCATCATACTGGCAATAGACATCATGCATTCAGCCCAATGACAAAAGAGGTCGCTTCGCTATTCAGCCTTGTCTTCGTATGAGTATAATAGTCATCAATTTTAAATATCGAACAGCGAAGCTCAATTTCGTTCTTGAAAAAAATAATTTAAAAAAAAGATTAAAAAAGGCGGAAATGGAAATCTTTTACTTTAAATAACTAATAAAATGTTTTATTCTTGTAATGCCGGTTTTTTTTTCTACTTACCTCACAATCGAGATGTAAAGCAGAGTAGTTAGCTCGGGTGTAAGCATCAATTGCACCCTCGAACTATAGGCTAAATATCTCGGGCTGCAATTGATGCCTTACAGCCCTTGGCTACTAATCTACTATTATTGGGTATACAAATACCTGACGATAAACTTGTGATGTTCTATGCATTCTACCAGGATCCCATGAACACCCTTGTTCTCTTCCGAGCTGTACATTTCAACAACCGCACTACATACGTCACCGTTGGGCTTGGAGAATTCAACAACGTTCTGTTTCTTCGATTTGGGAAAATTCTCCAGACAGTGTCTCAGTATCTGAATGTGGCCCATTATTTGGAAAACCATAATGAACTTTAGTAAGTCAAAGATACAGATGGAAATCGCAGCGGCGTACGTGTAGATGAAGTTGTAAATCATGATGAATATGAAGTAGTCGGTCTGCTCGAATCCGGGGAACGAGTATGTGACGCTGAATACCACAGTGACGTTCTCTTCTTTGGTTCCGCTGAAGACGCCATTTCTATAGTTGAAGTATGCTGGGGTCGAATTGAAGAAAATCAGCGTTCCAAATGCGGTTCCCATTACGTACGCCGAGAAGTAATTTGATAGTCTGTTTATTTTGTTGAACGTCTGGAAGAGTATAATCAGCGAATTCAGTTTTAGAGACTTGATATAATAGCATCGTTGAGCATATTCAAAGCTAGAGTAAAAGAGCATTACCTATCCAAATGATCACTTTGTGTATATGTATGTATGTAAGTGTATGTATATTTCATTCCAGATTCATAGTCCTATGAAAACCAACGCTATTTACGTCTCGGTAACATATACATGAAAGGGTCACCAGCAGCAAAAACAGGTTTGTATTACCATGTAAACTTTGCAGTCCACTTAGGAACACCATCTATTGTGTATTTTGTTTTCGAGACGCAAATGCGTTTGTTTTCATAGGACTATTAATCTGGAATGAAATATATGTGTATTGTATGTATATACTTATGTATATATTGTACGAGAGTGTATATATAGTTATTTTATTACATATTTATAAGTAAATTTAAATTATTCTATTTGCTATTTACATATATGTTTTTTTTTTCACTACTTATTCTCACTATAATGTGCACTGCTGTCTGCCTATCTGCTTTGCTTTTCTCTTTCACCCAAAGGTTTACTGGAAGAAAACTCTTACAGAGTTAAGTGCGCCTTTGTACATCTTGTGTTTAAATTAGTTGTGTGACTTATATTTGTGTACAATAAAGTATAAATAAATAAATAAATCAGTGAAGGGGAAGTACCTTTATAATTATAATTGTGTGGATAAAAATATGTGGAGTGAAGAACACAGTGACAAGAAAAGTGTGGTTTGAAAGAAGATGTAGTAACGAAGGTAGAGAAGAGTATGTTGCATTGGTTTGGACATTTAAAGCGTATGAGTGAAAGAAGAGTGACAAAAGAAATTTACTGCGTGAATATCGTTCAAGGATCTTGGTGACGTCCTCAAAAAGGCTGGGGTCTGCAGTGAGATGAATAAAAGATGTGTCAGGATAACGCAAAGTGGCGATAGATCGTCTCTTTCTACCCCTCTGGGACCACAACGTGAGCATTATGTGTGTATGTATGTATAAAGTATACTTACTTCTTCATAAAATCCGCCTTTACTTTTAAAGTTAATCAAATGGAATGACAACATAAAGTTTCTCGTGACCACAGCATAACTTTCTAAACGGGTCCAAACTAGTCGAAACTGAAAACGATATTAATTGTATGGAAATTCGTCCTTATTACCACTTATACTACTTACAGCGCTTAACTAAACCGGAACTAAAACGGAACGCTTTCTCACAGCGGTTAATCACTATGTACTTAAATTATGATAAGAAAAACAAATACCTCTTCGCTTACAAATATCTATGCGAACAAACTCGTACGTACGCCTCGCTAACGCTTACTTTGCGAGCCTATGCGAACGTACTCCTCGCTGGTGTATTGGTTTGCAAGGCTATGCGACCAACTACTTACGAATGAATGCGGACGTCTCGCTGACGCATTGGTTTGCGAGGCAACGCGACCAATAAAATGAGAATGAATTCGGACGCCTCGCTAATGCATTACTTTGCGAGCCTACGCGACCGCACATTTCGCTGGCGTAATTGGTTTGCGAGGCTATGAGACCAATTACATACGAGCAAATATGCATTGGTTTGCAAGGCTATGCGACCAACTACTTGCGAATGAATGCGGACGTCTCGTTAATGCATTACTTTGCGAGCCTATGCGACCGCCCACCTCGCTGGCGTATTAGTATGCTAGGTTATGCGACCAATTACCTACATGCGAACGAATTTGCACGCCTCGCTAACGCATTATTTAAGAGGCTATGCGATCGCACGCCTCGAATTTTTTAAAGTAGTGGACTTAGGTACGAAAGTCATTATATTAAGCTACAAAAATTCCAATCGTCAGGAAATATAATTTAGAACAACAAATGTTATGTACAATTTTTCATGAAAATGACTCCTCGCATTAAATAATAAATTATAAAACCCATTGTATTTAAAAATATTAATTTATAAATTAGAACAACTCACCAGGATAACAACAGAAAACAATGTCGTTATATAAGAACTGCCTTTCTCAAACACGTTTAGAATATCCGACTTGGTAAATATATAATAGAATCCACCGAAGGTCAGTAATATACACGCAATTAGGACGTGGTATCTCTGGATCTGAATTATTATTGGTACATTTTCTCCAAGTATTTCACCAGGCCATACGCCGATGCTCGACAGAAATATTCTCGATAATCTGACATGTTTGATGGAGAGAGCATTTTCATCGCTGCAACAATCAAATTCAAATTAGATTTATTGTGATACACAGGTAAAAGCACGTGTTTACAGTATGGGATTGAGCTCTGCGATCTGCCAATTTGGCGTACAATTATGGCGTATATAAATTACCTACTTAACAATAGATTTCATAAAGTATTACAAAATTTAAAACACTCACAGACATACAATAACAATTCATTCTCAAATAGAGTACATTACTGTAATGATGATGATGATTTAAATAAGATTATATAAATAAGATTTCAAAATCCCTTATTGCTCATGAGTACACTAAGTACATTTATACACGTCAATTTTCTATCGATCACCGCTTCCTAAGTGTTAGCGCTGTGAAGAAGAAACGGTGCAACAAACTTCAGGCAAACACATATCCTATTCCTGGGGCGGAGAGGGACGAAGAAGGACGGAGAGGGACGGAGAGGGAAGGTAAAGAGCACACGAGTAATGAGCAGTGTGAGCGAGAAAAGGAGAGCGAGGAAAGGAGGGAGGAGGTGGGATATACTCGTAAATGGAGAGGCGTAGTCAGGGAGGGAGAGAATGCGGAGACGGATTTTTTAGGAATTCGTCAAATTTGCTATTTTTATAGCGATATTTTGGTCCATCGGTCTATCTGGAGGATAACACCAAAACTATTAGACCGAAACTGAGAGTTATTGTAAATCAGCCTGCAACGATGAGAAATTTGCTGGAAATTTCAGCAATGATTTTGCTCATGAAATACATATTTCTACGTGTTTTTTACGTCAAATGAATACGACACCATCTATTCCTATAATAAAACTGTAACTGTTCTATGTCTGTACATGGGAGATATTGTCGAAAAATGAGTAGGTATGTATGAGGGGTCTTTATCGGGCCAATAGAAGCCAAAATAATTGTTTTTAGAATTTTTGTCTGTCTGTCTTTATGTTTGTTACCTAATTACGCAAAAACTACTGAATGAAAATTGATGCCGTTTTCACAAAAACATAGGGCTTAACTCGAAGTAAAATATAGGCTTTATTTCATTAAGAAGTATAATTATAATGTTCGGTACTATTCAGATTGCGATGAGTTTGGACTACATTTAGAGCTAGAGTGGGAGTGAACGCCCAAGTAGCAGCGGGAGCGGAAGCGGTGGCGAAAACGGGAGTCGGAAAGGAAATGTGAAGGGAAGCGAATTCTGTAGTCCACACGAGCGGAGCCGTGGGCACAACTAGTATTTTTATAAAACATTACCCGCCGCCAGGTGGACCGACGACCTGAAGAAGGGGGCCGGTAGCGGCTGGATGCGGAGGGCAGAGGACCGGGTGTGGTGGCGTTCATTGGGGAAGGCCTATGCCCAGCAGTGGACGTCTAGGGGCTGATATGATGATGATGATGATTACCTCTTTGGGATCTGCATCTTGAAGGCCTGAAGTTGGGGACGACCGATGTTTTTGGAACTCAGAAATCCATTTTTTATTGAATTAAAATTTTTATGACAATATTTATGTGTTTATGACGGTATCGTTTCAAATATTATGACTAAGGATGGCCTTTGTGGTGTTCGCCTTGGCATTTTATGATAGCTGTTTAATTCGATGTTTTCAAATGATTGGTGACAGTTATTGCTTAAGGCAGTACCAGCAAAAAATATATTTCAGCGAAGTGTTACGTGCTTAGTTCGTAGTCTGGTTCGATATTTTTGAATACCTTTTCTTGCTGGTAGTTATTTAAAATAATAAAATCGTAAATTACACAATCGGCGTATCTTTGAAGGATATGATTCGTAATGAGGAGATCCGACGAAGAACGAAGGTGACCGACATAGCCGAAAGGATTAGCAGGCTGAAGTGGCAGTGGGCCACTTCTGTCGCAGAACCGACGGCCGTTGGGGCAGACAGGTTCTGGAGTGGAGACCGCGGATCGGCACGCGCAGGGTGGGACGCCCCGCCGCCAGGTTGACCGACGACGTAAAAAGGGTGGCCGAAAGCGGCTGGATGCGGAGGTGTGCATCATCCGCCTGTAAGCGCCCACTGCTGGACATAGGCCTCTCCCAAGGCGTGCCACTGAACCCTATCCTCGGTTCTTCTCATCCAGTCTCTGCCAGCCTTACGCAGATCGTCGCTCCATCTAGCCAGGGGGCGTCCCACACTACGCTTGCCCAGTCGCGGTCTCCACTCGAGAACTCGTTTACCTTAACGGTTATCGGTTCTCCGACAGATGTGACCAGCCCAGTGCCAGAGCTATGTCGTAGACTTTAGTTCTCTGGCGGATCCCCTCATTTCAGATCCTGTCCCTTAGAGAAACTCCGAGCATAGCTCTTTCCATAACCTGCTGAGCGACTTTGAGTTTTCGGACTAGTCCCACTGTCAGTGTCCACGTTTCGGCGCCGTAGGTCATTAGGACGCACTATCGCTTTTAATATCGCTTATTTACAAATTGTCTACCTATAGGTAATCCCATGGCTGGGCAAAAGGCCGTCCATAGCGAGCGATACGGAATCCTAAATATGTCGTCACACCTTGCTGTTTTCCCACACTTGTCACAAATGAAATCTTTATATTTTATATTGATATAATTCGATGCATGTATACTATGACTACCTCATTATAAGTCACATTCAAACTTTAAAATCTAACGAATATAAACTTAAACCATAGAATACCTATTATAAAGTAAACGATTATTTGAATGACAAAGATGCCTGGTACTAATGTTAACCAGCTTCGCAAAATCTTTATTAATTGTATGCTAACTTGATTTTTAAAAGATGTGTTGCGTGAAGTTTGTTGCGCCGTTTCTTCTTCACAGCGCTAACACCTAGGAAGCGGTAGTCGATAAAAAAAATGACGTGTATAAATGTACCAAGTGTACTCATATGCAATAAATGATTTTGACTTTGACTTTGCTTACACTTCGCATGTCTGTTCATTGAAGATATTTGCAAAATATAATAATTGGGTGGTCTAAGAATAAGTAACAAAACACATTTCAATCATTTTTGAATTTTTTGTCTGTTAGTTTGTGCACGCATCACTTAAAAACTACTGAACCGATTTTAATGGACTTTTTACATCAATCTCAAGAATCATAGGGTTTATTAACTCGGAGTAATATATAGGCTTTATTTCATCGCAATCGGTTAACTCAATCAAAAGTTTTGGATATTTTTAGTTTTTAATACATTAGTAGGTAAGGTTAGTTTAATATAACAAGGAAGTATAATTATAATATTCGGTACTTCCGATTCCAATGAGTTTGGACTACATTTGGAGCTGGAGCGGTAGAGGGTGTGGAGGTGGGAGTGGGAGTGGAAGTGAGAGGGGGTGAGGATTCTGTAGTCCACGGGAGCGGAGCCGCGGGCACAGCTAGTCTATAATAATTTAGGTCATCCCACTAATATTATAAATGCGAAAGTTTAAATGTTTGTTACTCAATCACGCTTCAACCACTGGACGGATCGGGATGAAACTTGGCACACATATAGGTTAGGTCCTGGAATAGGACATAGGATAGTTTTGATCCCGAAAAACGTCTCATTCCTATAGTCGAATGGAATATTTTAACATTCAAGGTGTGTAAATATTAAAGCCTACGCGAACGAAGTCGCGGGCAAAAGCTAGTCTTTACTAAATACGTCCACTGCTGAACATAAGCCTCCCAACAGAATGCCACTTTTGGTGGGCTATCCATTGGGAGATTTGCCATAATCACCACGCTTGGCAGGCGGATTGATGATCCCAGTATTGATTATAATAAACATAGGAGACGCTTCCTGATGCAATCCCTTAGTCGCCTTGACGACACCCACAGAAAGAATGGGGGTGGCCCTATTCTAAGCCGGGAACACACCACATTATTACAGAGCGACAATTTCTATTCCTGAGAAAGTCTTGACTCATCAGTCTGCAAGAGCCCCACTGCTGGACGTAGCCCTCTCCCAAGGCGCGCCACAGAACCCGATCCTCGGCTCTTTTCATCCAGTCTCTGCCAGCCGCCCTACGCAGATCGTCGCTCCATCTAGCCAGGGGGCGTCCCACACTACGCTTGCCCAGTCGCGGTCTCCAAAGTACTCCTTCATCAACATCCTCGCTACCTCGGTCAGGGCAGCCTGGAACAGGGGACCGTATTTTGTTGGCGCTATCCATATGGGGGGGGGATGCCATAATTTATACTCTGGGCAGGAGGATTGGCGATCGCAGTGTCTGGCACATCTCGCCAGTAACCTGCATATTATCAAATTTTGTAGATGGTTATACCGCATTTTGACGGTCGTCAGAGCCTCTTCAGTTTCTATACCGCGTACCGTGCTGGTGATATTGACAGTTGGAGTGGTCAAATGGTCCTCCACCCCCTTCCACCCCTTCTTAATTTCGAGGTAATGAACTCCAATCAGCGCCTAGCACCTTACTTGGTCTAGGCATATGCTGAGTCGCTTGCCCTTTTGCTGCCACGGCACACGCATACTATTTTGACTATGTTAAAAATTTTTTAATTGTTTTCTCTAGTTATTGTAATTTTTATTTTTCCTTTTTCTTGCTTTGTTGGTTTTTTCTTTGTGTGTGCCAATTGTGGTAGTGAATAAATGTTTTTTCTTTCTTTCTTTTAAAAACTAATATATACTTTAGAACTATTTAATTATTCTAAAAATACCAACAAACCAGATAGATTACATATTTATTTAACAACTAGCAGTACCCACGGCTCTGCCCGCGTCTACTACAGAATTTTTCCCCACTCCTTCTCCCGCTCCCGCTGCCACCGCCACCTCTAACCCTCGCTCCAAACGAAGTCCTAACTAATCGCAATCTGAATTCAGTCGAATATTACATTTCTTTGTTGTATAATATAAAAATAAAAAAATAAAAAATATGTCAGACATTCACACCAATTATCCAGTCCCAAACTAGGCAGAGCATGTACTATGGTTACTAGATAACGGATACACATACTTAAATAAATATATAAACATCCAAGACTTGGGTACAAACATTCATATTCATCATACGAACATTTGCCCCTAGCGGGATTCGAACCCGCAACCTCCGGCATGGCAGTCCGAGAGCTACCCGTTCCGCCACGGTAAACTATAAACTCGCATAACTTTTGATTGAGTTCGCCGATTGTTATGAAATAATAACTAAATGTTACGCCGAATTAAGACCCATGTATTTCTGAAAACTGCTTGAGATTTGGTTCAGTAGTTTTTACGTGATACGTGCAAACTAACACAAACTAACAGACAAAGATTCCAAAAATGTTCTAATTCTAAGCCGGGAACCACACGACATCTAATCTAAGATAATTAGATGTCGTGTGGTTCCCTGCTTAGAATAGAGCCACCCCAAATCTTCCCGTCATCATCATCAGGTAATTTTTGTCTCCACTGCAGGAGCACAACCCTCTCCCATCTGCCGGAGACATTCCCGCCTCCTCACCATTCTCCCCCCGCAACTCCTCTAAGCGAGGATCAACGGAGGTAACTGCAAAGACACCTACCAGTGAAGGTAGGGCAAGTCCCAGGTCATGAATTTACGCTACCTTGGGCCCCAGGCAAATTTAATTAAAGAAGTAAAGAGTCAAAGTAGGAAGAGAGTTCCCACTTCCCCTCTAGCAAATGGGAGTGTAGTGTGATACTTTGGGCAATTCACACAATATCTTTATAAATTGTAGCCTATGTGTTATTCTGATGTATAAGACTCTAGTATATATTATCTTTGGTATAAGCTATATTATTGTAAAGTTTCAATAAAATCCATTCAGTAGTTTTTACGTGAAAGAGTAACAAACATCCATCCATACTTACAAACTTTCGCGTTTATAATATTAGTAGGATATAGTGATATAGTCAATTATCTCGACGCCCTGGGGCTACTTACACGTCAAACGCCACTCTTTACGCGTCTGCGCGGAAAATGAAAGACTTGTGGGGGACGTTAATTAATAATTGTAATTACATTTGTCCTCGCTGAGTTCTGAATCATTGGTTATTACTTTCACACATAGCAAGGGAAAATTACATTTATTTTGTAAAATAATAAATCTTTCTACATTATGCTCAATGAATGCATGTATTTTTCACTGTTGCCATATGACAAAAATAAAAATGGCTTTCATTAAAAATCAATTTTTACAAATTTATGTGGGTCTTAGAATAAATAAATCACATGTATCTAACTCTCTAAATATGCATCTGTAAATCAATATGTTTGCTATAATAATTTAACAATAATAACTAATTTTCTAGCTTTTTCTGTTCCCAATCTATTCCGTAATTTAGTGTGAACAATGTAGATAAAACTTTTTCAAATGAAGCTAAAGGTTATCGCCCCAAATATTTGCCTCACTTATGGTGAAAATAATCATGATTAATTACAAGGTCCATTCCATGAAGCAAAATCATTTTTCGCACCTCATAAGTCACCTCAAAGTTTTTACCTTCATGATTGACACTAATTGGTTATTAAATTAGATAAGAGATGGTCTGTTTTTTATTTATTTTATTTAAAAACTTTATTGCACAGTACGTACAAAAGTCGAACATAAAGCCAATATGGCATTCTCTTCCAGTTGACCTTTAGGTCATGCAGATAATGTGTGGTAGGCGGAAAAAAATTAATACCTATAACAAAATTGGTTAGGTTAGGTTAGTTATATACTATACTATACTTACATAATAAATACAAACTAAAATATACTAATGTAATTTATAAATTATACATATACCTACACATTACTATGTAAAAGATATATACGACATATGTGATATATGAATACTTATTACAAAGATAAATAAATATCATCATCATCAGGTTATTTTTGTCTCCACTGCAGGAGCACAACCCTCTCTCATCTGCCGGAGACAGACGGAGGACTTGGCCTACACTTGATACAGACGGGTTGGGGAGGCCTGATTGATGAATTTACGCTTGACCACCATCTCCGAGGCCTAAGGCTGAGCGCGCTTACCCAAAATACTCCTATTCTACATTTTCATACAATTGTATCGTAATTAGCCGAAATACGTCCACTATTGAACATAATCCTCTCCAATAGAATAGCTTTTTTAATTGGCTGGTCGTGGTGATTATTTACCATAATCACCACGCTTGGCATGTGGATAAGTATGCCCATGCAATTTTTTTGATATCTCGCTTGTATCAGTTTCTCCTACAGTAAAGGTTGGCCGGAAACGATTTTTTTTTCATAAGTCCTTTTTTTATGAAGAATATATATTATAAGTGATCGCAGTAATGGTATTAATATAACGTAACACAGGAGAATGCTGTTGCCCGTCAGACACCCACGGGGAAGATTGGTGGCCCTATTCTAAGCCGGGAACCACACGGCCACCAGTCTTGATAAAAATCAAGTTTGTAATACAATGAAAATATACCTCCGTCCTTCGTACTGAAAAAAAAGAGATATCAAAACCTATATGGTAAGTACTTCACGTTGATCTAATTATGAAAGGCGCGAAGTGAGAACTCACAACACAAGTAAATCATAACATTAATTTAATTATATTATCATTGGTAAAATCAAATATAATAAAATATAAGTACAGCGCCATCTATTCGGCGTAACGTGAAGTACTACTTAACGAGCTAGCGTAATCGTTGTCACAAAGTATTCAGAGAGGGCGCTGGTTAAATTCGTCTCATTAATAAAAAGCAAAATATAATAGTAAAACGTAGAAATATAATATAAATTATGTGACTATCGTTATTTCTTATGAAATTATCGATTTATAAAACACATAATTTTATTGCTGGCAATCAAGAACCTAATGGCAATGTACGTCGCCATATTTTGTTTCCGCCGCAGACTTTTCAGGTAGGTAGTAAACAAAACTGTGCACTGTCGAATTTAATTCAACGTTAAATAAACTTTGTGTACTTATCATAGAGTCCATTCTCATTGTACAGAAATACTAAACGAAAAACGGTCTAGAGCGAGAGGGTTTTAAACAGGATTGCATCCTTGTCTAATGGTTGCAACCGTAAAAAAATACTTTCGTGCAGGTAGGATTTCTGATCTGAGTGTTAATGTTCTAATTTCTAATTACATTACTACATAAAACTGGTAGTCAGTAAAATATATATTTTTAAATATTCTCTTGATTTATTATTTGTATAGCAAGTATAGCATAAGCAAAACAACAACAAAATAGTCGTAATGGCATGGAAATGAATGGAAAATTTAGATAATCTGGCAACACTTGCCAAACCGGCTGTCAGGCCTCCTGTCAGCGTTGCCATATATACAGATTTCTCCATATTTAAACAGATCTTCGATGTGGGATACAGATTAGCACTGGATACAGAATTTTCTCATTCTGATTAAATTACCATATAATCTACCTAAAACTGAACGTAATAGAATAAATGACGCAGTACATGCCAAGTTGTCTGTTTCTATTCTTTATGGTAATTTTTTTTTAAACTAATGACGTTCTGTATTTAGTATGGCCACTAAAATTTCGATTATTAGTTTTACAAGTTTCGATTATTTATAAAATGGGGAAATCTCCAACAAAGGATTTTAATTTTGCGTGCTCTCAAGATACTGCGCTCTCGTGATGCATTTGTAACTTTGTAATTATTCGTTCGTTCGTGGCGAATGTTGCGAACAAATCTTAAACATAGCAAATGTTTAAGATTTGTTGTTTATTTTAATTATGTTTTCAATTTTAATAAGTACGTAGGTACTCAAATAATACGTCAATTTTAATTAATTTGTATTTTATTATTTAAAGTTTGATAATCAAATCCCTTGTTTTTAAAAAGAAGCAGAACTAAGTAACTTGATTGCATCAGGTAAGTAGGTAAGTATATTATTCTGTTTTGGTTCTTTTGACCATACTTACAGATTTCAAGTTAAAATAGCATACGATACGATAGATAGATTTTAGCAGTTTCTACTACAGACAAAAGGTTCAATGCATTTGGCAACACTGCCTCCTGTCAGTATCTTGCTTCCAGCCAAATCCAAAATCCAATTCATTTGTCATTTTTATTTCACGTCGACCGACGTTTGTGGTGTGTCTTCGTAGTTTTCATCGTCAAACGCCAATTTTTGTAGTAAGTAGCCTTACAAATATTCAGAGTAATTGTTTGTTCGCACATTGGTCGTTAAGTTTGCACATTTGGTAGATTTCTCGCACGTACCTAACTAAATTCCCGTTAACTTCCTTTTGTCTCGCCGGTGAATGGAAAGATTCATCTGGAAAACGTTACAAAGCACCGCATCTCCATAGCCTTGGCACAATTTAACCTCAAGTTAACGGTTAACCACAAGATATTCGTAGATTCGCCGTAGTTTTTCCGTAATTACGTTTTGTAAAAGGCATGGTGAGTTTTGATGCATGCCATGCTTGACGCAATAGCGGGAAAAATTGTTCACAATTTATTGCCTAATGATTTTTAGGATAGATAGGTTCTAGGTGTCTGCATTAAACATATTTTATGTATTATTCATTGTTCATAGCATATTAGATTTTTTACAATTTAAATTTAGGGTAAAATTAAAACTTTTATTACTTTTTGATCTTAGAATAAAGCTAAATTGGAAGATATGTGTCTAATTACTGCACATGGTTCCACAAAACTAGGTCTGGATCTAGTTTTCTCAGTGTAATATGTAACAAGACTTTCATGTTATTACTGGTTTTCATGTAATTTCTGTGGATTTAACAAGTACTTATTTAAAGGTATTTTATTGTACTTTGTGAAGGTGATGCAGGTAAACGGTAGGAAAAGACAGCGTAGTGAATCAGACAGTCAAGCCCAAGAGAATTTAGCAAAGAAATTACTCGCACAGAGGTAGGAGTTCCTCCTCCTTTCTGGTATAGGGCTCTGCATGCGGTACACATTTCAATCCATTCTTAAGTGTCAAAAATAACCTCCAAATTATGCTACTTAATTTTAGAATGTCAATTGGTATCCCGTTCAATATCAGGGGGCTAATACATGATATTTAGAACTAAGGAAAGATAGTAACGTTCTCAACACAATTACATACATATATCTAAATATCAAAAAGAAGCTTTGGATAAGGATTATTTATATAAATTAACTGCTTATAATATACTCAAATGACATGGTATGTGAAACTATACACCACAAATAATAAATATATTTTTTTTCAACCCTGTTATTCCATTTTACTACTGCGTAAGCATCTTGGAAAATATCCATTGAGCCATTTCACTTAGATTAAGCAATAGATGCCAAATATTTACCAAAATATGTCACATGACACGTCAGAGCATACAAAATTGATTTTTCCATTGATGGATGTCTTTAAAATGTTTATGGAGTAAGCCCCATGATTATGAACAGATATGTTACTTTTGCTGGCTCAATTCAAATCCCTCTTCATATCATGTCCAGTAAATGTTTAACTACCTGACCTTTTGAAACCAAGAATTATAAAAACCAATGTAAAGAAGGAAGGATTCTTTGCCGTGGTTTTTATGTATAACTTGAATCTCTTTAAAGAAAGACTGTATAGGTAATTTAAGATTGAGGTATCATTAGCCCATTAATATAAAATAACTACCTACTTTAATTTAATTTATTTATTGAATCGGTGAGGTTTACTTTTAATCAGGGATAATAAAAACACTTAATAATGCCTTGTCAGATATTGAAATCAATTTTTAACCCTATTTAATTCTTTTGCTTGATTTTGTAATGTTTGCTTTTTGCATGATTGACTCACAATTTGTTGCATGAGGATTGCATCATGATTTGCTGCCGTGTGGTTTCCGGTAGAGTAGAATAGGACCACTCCAACTCTTCCCGTGGATGTCGTACGAGGCGACTAAGGGAATACATTATAAAACATCAATCAGGCCTCCCCAACCCGTCTGGCCAGTGCGGGGAGTGTAGGCCAAATCCTCCATCTGTCTCCGGCAGATGAGAGAGGGTTGTGCTTCTGCAGTGGAGACAAAAATAACCTGATGATGATGAATAATTTTGACTTTAAATACTTTGCATGGGTAGTATGTTTGCTGTAAGAAAAGAAACACTTGTATATACGTAAGTAGTTTTAAATAAGCATGACGTTTTATTATTTAAAGAAAAATACTGTTTTATGTGATGTGGTTAGGTATAATTTTTGGTTTATTTTAATATGTTTTATTATTATCAGATTTTTCTTCAGTTATAGGACATGTCATAGTTTAATATTTATTTTCACACACTAGGTAGGTACCTATATCACTTATACTTAACTATCTTAGTATTTAAAGGGGAAACCAATCACTTTGCATAAATATTAAACTAAATTCTAGTTTCTTTTACTATTCTAAAATTTACTAGCAAACCTGAGCCCTGAGACCAGGCAGATATTCTATCAATTCTAAAAGTTAGATAAAAAAAAACCGTAACTTTCCGTCTAATTAGTAAACTGAGGTAACTGCGGCTCGTAATCCTGAACTCCAAGCCTCCATATGCAATAGTCAAAGTCAAAATCATTTATTGCATATGAGTACACTTGGTACTTCCCTGTTTCCTTCCGCTACATCCTATAACTGTTAAGTTAATGTGTTATTTCATTACTAGCAGCTCCACTTGGGTGAGCTCTCACTTGCAGTGAGTATACAGTGAGAAATAATCTTAATAATAAAAAAAATAATTATTGTGATTATATTTTTTAAACAACAAAATTTATATAAACTCTAGCAGAGAACTGGCTCATCTAACATTATGCAAGTTAGTTTTTTCTAGTTCAAAGTCCACAAAATTATAATTTTTGAAAATTTCAAATAAAAAATTACTAATAAATACCACTGTACACTAATCCTAACATACTCCTTTTTCCGGAAGCATAAAACATATCTGTGATTCATTACATTGTTTAACCAGCTTTTGGATTCAAATCAGATAGCCTCAACAAGCCAGAAATATAAATAAATATAAATATCTCAGACATTCACACCAATTATCCAGTCCCAAACTAGGCAGAGCATGTGCTATGGTTACTATATAACGGATACACATACTTAAATAATAAATATATAAACATCCAAGACTTGGGTACAAACATTCATATTCATCATACGAACATTTGCCCCTAAATGTCTAAAATACCCCTATTCTATCCTGACATACTCCTAACCCATCCTCAACTCAATTCCCTGACAGCTGTACAAATTATCAAGTGTGAGTCGACGAGATGGCGATGGACCACCAATGTTACTGCCGCGGAGATGAGCTCAACAGTCTGGACCTCAACAAGCCGGAGCACCTCATGCCTATGATGAGGCCATTCTCCATGAGGTTCCACCAGAACACTTGTAGTTAAAGATTTAATGTAGATGATATTTTTGAAGTAGATATTGAAGATAGATTGTAGGTATTGGGTCTAACGGACATATTTTCAGAGCTGTGGTAGACTAGTTAGCCTCTTGTTCAAAAAGTTCACCCAACCCTCGCATACCAATCAGTTTTTCGCAACTTAAGTATGATCTATTTAAACAACCAAAGGCTTTTTGGTGAAGGCAAACATCGTAAGGAAACCTGCATACGCCAAAGAAGAAATTCTAAGGCGAATGTGAAGTCTATCAAATCGGCTTAGGGCACCGTTGGTGCACAGGGGTTTGGCGCAAGAGATCCTGAAGTGTCGAAGTATCGCCAGGTCTTCCTTTCCCCCTAAGAAGATAAAATAATGGACATATTTTGAGAATGGGGGGCTTTTTCCATACATTTGGGGTAATTTTGAGCACTTGTATCTCTACCGAGGCTCGATTTGGGTGAAATCAGATGTGGCTGCCCTGGACCTCCTCCATCCATACTCCGGAGAGGCAGCATCAGATCTCACCCAAATCGATTCCCGGTAGTTAAACGGCAAAAGCTTATCCGATTATATCACATGACCACTTAGAATACGGCTTTGTAGTTTGAAAGATATTATCCAAAATACTTATCGAGTAGTCGCTCCAGTCGCTTCACCATATGTTTTTATTAGATTTCAATATCTCCATTTACAATTGGGTATTGTTGTTTTATTTATTAAAATTCAGTCCTTTGATAGTTTCCTTATCAGTTAATGCTAGTAAAATGTATACTGTTCACGCTTTGGGTTAGTTTGATTCACATATTAGTTTAAAATGACCGTTTTGTAGCTAGGTGGTTTTTTTGACCGCCTTGAGCTAGTGGCTTCATCGTAACAAATAAAACAAATGTCTCAATTCTCCTGGCCTTTTTGTCGTGGTAATATCAAATAAAGCGTAAGGTATTCTTATAAATAAAAACGTAAATTTCGCGTGAAAATATATCTAATATATAAAATCGTAAACTTCGCGTGTCTGTACATTGAAGATATTTGCAAAAAAAAAAAATTGCGCGTCTAATGATAAGCAACAGAACACATCTCGATCATTTTTGAAAACTTTGTCTGTTTGTCTGTGAGTTTGTGCACGCATCACATAAAAACTACTGAACGGATTTTAATGGATTTTTCACAGAAACATGGGGCTTAACCTAACTTAACATTTAGTTTTTATTTCATCGCAAACGGTTTACTCAATCAAAAGTTATGGACATTATATATATATATATATTCTTTATTGCACACATAAATATTGTCAGTACATTACACAAAGAAAAAAAGATGTACAAAGGTGGACTTATCTCTAAAAGAGATCTCTTCCAGCCAACCTCTACTGTGGGAGAATCTAAAAAATAAATTTTTAAGACATTTTTAGTTTTCAAATACATTAGTAGGTAAGGTTAGTATGCAATATATTGCAGATAATAGTATTTCCGTACTATACAGATTGCGATGAGCTTGGACTACATTTGGAGCTGGGAGCGGGAATCTGAGTGGAAGTGGGATAGGGAGCGAAAGTGGGAATGGGAGCGGAACCTGTAGTCCACGCGAGCAGAGCCGCGGGCACAGCTAGTGCAACAATAAAATTGGGGGTCCAAGGATAAATAATAGAACACATTTCGATCATTTTATAATTTTTGTCTGTTTATCTGTTAGTTGGTGCACCCTTCACGTAAACTACTGAACCGATTTTAATGGACTTTTCACAGAAACATAGGGCTTATCTTGGAGTAACATTTAGTCTTTATTTCTTCCCAATCGGCTTACTCAATCAAAAGTTATGGGGATTTTTGAATACTAAAAATGTGTATCTACTGAGGCTCGGCACTATAAGTCTGCCCAACATTTTTAAATTAAATAATTGTAAGAGACAGGATCCGAAATGAGGTGATCCGCCAGAGAACTAAAGTCTTCGACATAGCTCAAAAAGTTAGTACACTGAAGTGGCAGTGGGCTGGTCACATCTGTCGGAGAACCGATTACCGCTGGGGTAAACAAGTTCTCGAGTGGAGACAGCGACTGGGCAAGCGTAGTGTGGGACGCCCCCTGGCTAGATGGAGCGACGATCTGCGTAAGGCGGCTGGCAATAACTGGATGAGAAGAACCGAGGATCGGATACAGTGGCGCACCTTGGGAGAGAGAGGCCTATGTCCAACAGTGGACTCTTTCGGGCTTATGATGATGAATTGTAAGACAAGGATAGGACATTTCACAGATCAAAGTCAAAGTCAAAATCATTTATTGCATATGAGTACACTTGGTACATTTATACACGTCATTTTTTTTATCGACTACCGCTTCCTAGGTGTTAGCGCTGTGAAGAAGAAACGGCGCAACAAACTTCACGCAACACATCTTTTAAAAATCAAGTTTGCATACAATTAATAAAGATTTTGCTAAGCTGGTTAACATTAGTACCAGGCATCTTTGTCATTCAAATAATCGTTTACTTTATAATAGGCTTTCTTACAAAGTTGTTTTTTAATGTGAATCTTAAACTTTCTGTCCGTCATATTTAAGATTTCCTCTGGTAGTTTGTTGTAGAAGCGTATACATTGCCCCGTGAACGATTTGCTGACCTTACTTAGTCTTAACCCTGGTAAAACAAGTTTATTTTTATTTCTTGTATTATAACTATTATTGTCACAGTGCCTCAAAAAGAGAGATACATTTTTTCTGACATATAAAATATTATCAGATATGTATAACATCCAGAGATGGGTATCCACTTGGGTTAAAACCTAGTTATCACCTATTTAATTCCACGGTTTGTTCACAAACTACCTAGTGGGGGGAAATGAAGATTGATTATGTATGATTGATAAACAGCGTCGGTGACGTCATCGCTTCTCATGGCCAAGAAAAAAACAGCTTCATCGGTGAATCGATAGTCATTGGGCCATTCAAGAGTTATTATTCACGGCCGTCTCATTGGCCTAGCTTGGATCGCTAGAGGTCGTGGATTCGATTACCACCGGGGACAAAAAAAAACTGTACAATATTGATTCCAGTCTAGATGTTTAGTTATATCCTTGTTAAATTCTCATGGCACGGTAAACGATTTTAGTTTAGATAGACAAATGTTATATTATTAATTACAAATCCTACTAATATTATTGTTATATCGGTGAGCGAGGGACACGAGTGATACGATAGCTTGTTTGTTTCGCACTGGTTTATTGCGTGGTCGCAGCCACGCACACATGCATATACAACATCCCTACCCCTAGCTTGACAATATTTGAACTAACTAAACAACTAATACTACTAATAAAACAGTTTATAGTCAATTTTGGGACGATTGCGTTTCGGAAACGTTTTCTCCTGAGCTTTATTGACAGCTCCCTCCTCATCCTCCTCCACTCCCTCTCCACGTGCACTCTGTACGCTAACTGATGAAGCCGATGGTGATGACGTTGAGGGCTGTGGCTGTGGTTGCGTGGTCGGCGGTGCCGGTGGCATCGGCGGCGACGGAGGCGTCGACGTCGTCGGTGGGTACGTCGTCCCGTTAAGGTTCAAATCATAGTCCCAATGATTTTGGTAGGTGTCTGTTTCATTGTTTATAACAATTTGGTTCTGATGTTTTTTAACACATACCGAGGTTGCCGAATCTTTTACTTGGTACAACACTTCCAATTCGTTTAGTAATAGTGCCTTTACTCCATGTATATTTATTGTTATTTATATATTTTTTATACAGTACAACATCGCCTGGAGCAAACGGCTTTTTGTTTTTTCTATTTAAAGCATTATTCTGCGAACACTGTTTATTTTTTACAATATTAGATAAATCGGGTGACGAGGGCGGTGACGACATGGGGTTAATTAAATCCAATCGCGATCTTAACTTCCTGCCGTAGACTAGCTGCGCAGGAGAAAATCCTGTGGTGGAATGTATCGAGTTTCTATAGTCGAATATATACTTCAATAATCGAACTTTACTTTCCTTAACATTACGGCTTGATAATACGCTAGATTTTATACCTTTCTTTATAACCTTAACGTAACTCTCCGCCTGCCCATTACTGGCGGGATGATATGGTGGTGACGTCACGTGTGATATCCCGTTTAATTTACAAAAATGTTCAAATTCTTGAGAGCAAAACGACGTGCCATTATCACTCACCAAAGTGTGAGGTAACCCAAATCGAGACATAAAATCATACATTTTGTCTATAACTGCCAGAGAGGTAGTTGTACTATTCATATCGTACACCTCCACCCACTTCGTATGCGCATCTACTACTACTAAGTACATGTGACCATTGATTGGGCCGAGAAAGTCTATGTGAACCCTGTAGAATGGATGGGGGGGATGCTCCCAGTGTGAGAGGGGCGCACGGGGGGGTGAAGGGCGCAGCTGTATGCACACGTCACATGACCGTATCATTCTCTCCAAAGCCTCGTCCACGCCGGGAAACCAAAACCGTGAACGAGCCTCGGCCTTAGTTTTCACAATACCTAAATGTGAAGTATGCAACTCTGATAAAACTTTGTTCCGTTGTGATTCGGGAATTACGACCTTATGCCCTCTCATTACGCAGCCATTCTCATATGCTAACTGCATCCTACATAAAAAAAATGGTTTAATTTGTAAGTTTGTTAGTTTCTTTGGCCAACCATTTTGTATATACTTTATAACTTGGCTCAATATTACATCCTTACTGGTCTCGGCGCGCAATTCGTCTACCGTAACGGGTAAGCTCCCCTCCACAACAAAACACACGTACGCCGCCTATATTGTCACCAGTGTAGCTCATGAGCCGCTTCTTTGTTGGTGACAATGGCACATTTTTGAAAGAACGGTTGTATGTTGTATTAGATATCACAGTAACGGCAGAACCACTATCAATTTCAAATTCAAGTGCCAACCCATTAATTAACACGTTTTCCACCAAAGGTTCCCCCCTGAGCGAACGAATATTAAACAACTCACCGTCATCGTCATCGCCCTCGTCTCCGGCACTTGTGTTTACGTAATTCACTTTCGGGCACACTTTACGCAAATGGCCTTTGACCTTGCACCTTTTACAGGTGTAATTAGCGAAACGACACTGTGAGGATTCGTGATTTGCATAGCCACACGCACTACACTTGGATTTGCTAGGCTTATTACTAGATTTATTTACACTTTGAGCGATCTGGAACAGCTGGTCGTTACACGCTGCAGGGTTGACCGGTCCGCTCGCGCTGGCGGCCGCACCTTTTCGAGCGCTATATATATTTTCGGCGAATTCTATCGCTTTCGCCAAAGTCAGCACCTTCAAATCCTGCGCATACAACTTTTCCTTTTCTAAGCCCGGCAACATTCCCATTACGAAGCGGTCGCGAAGCGCCTCCTCGATATTGTTGAAGCTGCAATGAGCAGTGAGACCACGGAGTCGAGCGGCCCACTGCGTGTGGGATTCCCCAGGCTGCTGCGTTGCTGCATAAAAATTGTGTCGCTCGCCGAATCCAACACGTTTCGGCGTAAAGTGTGAATCTAGTAATTTAAGTATGTCTTCGTAGGGCACGTCCTGAAGCTCCTTAGGTAAGGCTAAATCCGCTGCGAGCCTGTAGGTTTCCTCGCTGAGTGCGCTCAAGAGAATCGCTCGTCTCTTCGTCCCTGATGTGTCTTTTGTCTCAGTGATGTCATTAGCGATGAACCACTGCGTAATACGACTTTTGTAAGTCTTCCAAGTATGAACATTGTGATCAAAATTCGACAAAATTCCAAACTGCACACCCGACATTTTTATTTATTAACGCGCGGGTATTCGTCGCCACTGTTATATCGGTGAGCGAGGGACACGAGTGATACGATAGCTTGTTTGTTTCGCACTGGTTTATTGCGTGGTCGCAGCCACGCACACATGCATATACAACAATTATAAACGCGAAAGTTTGTAAGTATGGATGGATGTTTGTTACTCTTTCACGTAAAAACTACTGAATGGATTTTATAGAAACTTTACAGTAATATAGCTTATACATCAGAATAACACATAGGCTATAATATATAAAAATATTATGTGAATTGTTCAAAATATCAAGTAACTACAAAAATTCTACCATCTGCGAGCTATTCTGGCGTGCGCTGCCAAAAACCGCTAGAGTTACACATATGTAATGTATGATGGAAATGTTTATCTTAAACAGTCATACAAAAAAGCTACTCGAAATATTAATCGTGCGCTGACGAAGTCGCGGGCACCAGCTAGTATTTTTATAAAACAATTCACACAATGTTATGTGTATGAATTTATGTATATTTGTATCATTCACTTATTCGTGTATCGTCTATGTATATATTGTTCATTTATGTTTATGTAATATGTATTTTCAAACTTTATTAAAAGTAGGTACATTTCTTTATCAAATTTGGTACTAAACGCATTATACTTGTCCTTTCGGGTACTCTAAGGTTCACTGGAAGAGATCCCTAAGTGGGATAAGTCCGCCTTTGTACACAGTTTAATTCCTATTTTATTATTGTTGTTGTTGTTATTTTTGGTACAATAAAGCGTTTACATACATATACATACACATCCAGAGCAGGACCAATTTGTACAAAGTTGTCTGTCACTGGTAGGAATCGTACCTACGACCTTTGTCGTTAGAGTCTAACAGCCAGGCGACTAGGTCACATTGTCTTATCAGATCACGTGGTGGCACTCCACTGTTATGTAGCATCACTGTGATAATAACCTAAATTGTCGGTATGTCGTAGACACTTGAGGAAATCGGTGATTTAACGAAATTGACATTCTACTACCACTCTTTCACAATATTCTAGTGGCTCAGATGAAAAAGTATTAGCAGGACTCCTGTCAAACACCAAAGAGCTGTAACATACGAAATTTGACGATTAAATTTTTCAATAAACTAAGGAAACGTACCCATACTACGTGACCCGTTTAGGAGAGGGGGGTCTTCAAAATACCACGCTTGGTCACGGTCGGGAGGAGGGCAGAGGGAGAGCATTTTTGACGCAGATATCGCCAGCTGATTGAAAACAAATATTTTTTTCACTTGTAATTATAGGAATGCACGCACTCTTTGCGTCACGCGGCAAGCGCCGTATTAATAAAGACAAATATGACCTAAATTATATATTTTTCAACTATCTGTTTGCAAAAAAATGGTTTGCAACCATATTAATGAATTACTACTCGAAAACTAGAGGGGGAGGGGGGTCTTGGCTTTACTAGGAAATACACGAAATGAATTATTTCGACGTTTCCCTTTACAGGGATTACGTTATACCGGAACAGAATGGTGATAATTTAATTTAATTCAATTGCTCTTTATTTCACGATAAAAAAATACACAGCTATACTGAAGTAGCTAACAGTAGTAATTCAATAATGTATTTTCTGAAGCGATAAGATATATAGAGACCTGCTGAATTTGGTTTATTATTATGTATTATAAAGGAAAACAAATAATTAAAAAAAAGTAACTAAAAAAAACATTGTCATGTAACCCACTCAAAGTATTCCTATCCCTGTCAGACAGTATTGTGAAGATAAAGACGAAACTAATTTTAGCGCTGTCATTTTAAATGTCTTCGGATTCGGATCTAATGTCAAAGTAAACAATGTCATTAAACCAAGAGGGGAACATACCCAAACTACGTGACCCGTTTAGGGGGGGAGGGGGTTCTTCAAAATACCACGGTTAGTCACGGAGGGGGGGGGGGGATTAGGTCACGTAGTCCTTCCTCTAGGGAAATCTCGTGCTTTTTCGAGCTATATTCAAATATGGCGCCCAGTTTTTATCGCTTTTTAAACTCACAGGTGGCAACACGGACGTCAGCTGATTGAAAACTGACAGTTTTTTCTTCTTGATGATATTTTTTTCACTTGCAATTATAGGAATGCACGCACTCTTGGCGTCATACGGCAAGCGCCGTATTAATAAACACAAATATTAGCAAAAAAAATTATTTTTATCTTTCTGTTTGCAAAAATTGGTTCACAACCATATTTATGCATTACTACGTGAAAACTAGAGGGGAAGGGAGGGGGGTCTTGGCATATACTACGGGTGGTCACCGAGGGGGGAGGGGGGTAATGTTTTTTAAAATGAGTCACGTAATTTGGGTACGTTCCCTTGGCTGTGACGTTCAGTCCTTTTGTTAAACGTTCTCATGTTCAATAATTTGGCTAAGCATCCTTTGAATCATCATCATCAGCCCGAAAGAGTCCACTGTTGGACATAGGCTACTCCCAAGGCGGTTCTTCTCATCCAGTCACTGCCAGCCGCCTTACGCAGATCATCACTCCATCTAGCCAGGGGGTGTCCCACATTACGCCTGCCCAGTCGCGGTCTCCACTCGAGAACTCGAATACCTGCATACCTAACCTTAACAAGCGACTGATTTAACCATTTGGCGGCGACGTACACATAGTCAAAGCAGTTCTGTTTCCCAGGCTGTTCAACCTGGAGCGGACGCTAACGAACATGTTCAACTGCGGCACCCTAACCGATCATTTGTACCACGGCGATGGTAAACTGCTCTTGCGGCTGTTCAGGATGAGCAGCGCCGTCGTCCTGAGCGGTTATGACGTCCATATTGTTAACAGCCTGTATCTGCCTGTGTGCCCTTGCTCTCAGGATAGGTTAGAATTGCGGATTGACTTTTACCTGTATCCGGTAACGTTTCCGCCACCCCCCAATCTTCGGTGGGTGTTGTTAACTAAGGGATTGCACTAGGGACTGGCAGCAGCGTTCTCCTGTGTATATTAAGATCATGACTGCGATCACCAATCCACCTGCCAAGCGTTATGTTAATCCCCCAATGGACAGCCTACCAAAAGTGTCATTCTATTGGGGAGGCTTGTGTTCAGCAGTGGACGTATTTCCGCTGATGATGAATTTTTTTAAAGTATTTATACGTTTATAATAGCTGTTGCCCGCGACTTCTTCCACGTGGACATCTTAACATCACAAATTATTATGTATTTCCCGTAGGAATGAGATATTTTTTTCGAGATAAAAACTACCCTATGTCCTATTCCAGGACCTAACTTATATGTGTGGTAAGTTTCATAACGATCCCTCCAGTGGTTGAAGCGTGATTGAGTAGCAAACATCCAAACTTTCGCATTTATAATATTAGTGGGATTATTCTTATTGTATTTCTCAGCCATCCTACTGAAACCACTGGCTTTATTTGTACAATGATTGATCGCTACTTATACCTATGTATAACTTAAGATAATTTGTAGGAGCTATTAGTAATCTATACATACAATAAAACTGTAGTTGGTCTATGTCTGTACATGGGAGATATTGTAGAAAAATGTATATGAGGGAGGGGTCTTTATAGGGGCCAATAGAAGCCAAAATAATTGTTTTTAGAATTTTTGTCTGTATGTTTGTGACCTCATCACGCCAAAACTTCTGAATGAAATTTGATGCAGTTTTCACAGTTGTCTTGCTGGAGGTCTAACTTAAAATCTGGTGCATGTTTTATCTTGATACGCCACTTAGAACCTGAGATATTAATAAAGTAAATTTTTCTAGAAGTCATTATATGCAAAATTCGTATTGCGATTGGTTTGTAGGAGTGGGAGTGGGATAGGGAACGAGAGTGGGAACGGGAGCGGATTCTGTATTCCACGCGCGCGGAGCCGCGGGCACAGCTAGTTATTACTAAATTCATGTACAGTTACAGATACTATGAAGCGCGGCTATCTAACTCCCACTGCTGTTTGCCAGATAGTATACCCCTTCATAGCTTTCACTTTTCGCGCACTTTCCTCATATTTCATCCCCCAAACTTTTTGGCAATTCGTTTAGAATCTGCGGCAAGATACTTGATGATTCAAAGTACAAGTTATCATATATATATATTCTTTTATTGCACACATAAATATTGTCAGTACATTACACAAAGAAAAAAAGATGTACAAAGGTGGACTTATCTCTAAAAGAGATCTCTTCCAGCCAACCTCTACTGTGGGAGAATCTAAAAAATAAACGGGAGACCAATGGATAATGTGCATAAACATACTATAAAATTATATAAAATACATCATTATTAAAATTAAGTTACATCTTAGGTATTCGTCTACATTATAATAGGCCGTGTGGTTTCCGGTAGAGTAGAATAGGACCACTCCAACTCTTCCCGTGATTGTCGTACAAGGCGACTAAGGGAATACATTATAAAACATCAATCAGGCCTCCCCAACCCGTCTGGCCAGCGCGGGGAGTGCTCCGTCTCCGGCAGATGAGAGAGGTTGTGCTCCAGCAGTGGAGACAAAAATAACCTGATGATGATGATGATAATAGGCTTTCTCCAGTCATTCATTTTTGTTTTTTATAGAAAATAGAAATATGGAATCATTAGAGTACATGTTTACATAGAATAAGTAACCTTCGACCTAACCTCAATAACTCGTGTATTAGATAGATAAGTACGGCATTGCATAAGCTAATGAACTATGACGTCAATATGCAGCCCGGACATTCTAACACCATGCCCTTCAAATTATTAATAAGAAAATCTAATAATTAAAAACGTTAACTTCAAGTGTCTGACATTGAAAATATTTACAAAAAAGCGGCCAGTGCGAGTCGGACTCGCCAATGAAGGGTTCCGTAGCAGCAAGTAACATAATATAAAAGTTATTGTAGTTCGTTGTAACTTTGATCGATGTTTTAATAATAGTATGGTTTACGATTTATGACGTATTAAAGAAAACTATTTACTAGATCTCGTTCAAACCAATTTTCGGTGGAAGTTTGCATGGCAATGTACATCATATATTTTTTTTAGTTTTATCATTCTCTTATTTTAGAAGTTACAGGGGTGGGGGGGGGACACACATTTTACCACTTTGGAACTGTCTCTTGCGCAAACTATTCAGTTTAGAAATAAATGATATTAGAAACCTCAATATCATTTTTGAAGACCTATCCATAGATACCCCACACGTATGGGTTTGATGAAATTTTTTTTTTAGTTTCAGTTCTAAGTATGGGGAACCCCCAAATTTTTTTTTTATTATTTTATTTTTGTGTGAAAATCTTAATGCGGTTCACAGAATACATCTACTTACCAAGTTTCAATAGTATAGTTCTTATAGTTTCGGAATAAAGTGGCTGTGACGGACAGACAGACAGACATGACGAATCCATAAGGGTTCCGAACGTGACCGTCTCGTTGTCCGTTTGGCTTAGTCTATGGGCTCGAACGCCAGAGTACGTGGGTTCTCACTGGGGACAGACAACGTTGCACAATATGTACGAGTACCAGCTGGGCCCGGTCTGGATGTTGTTATATTTGTGAATTGGTCTCCTGCTTCCCCAACCCGTCTGGCCAGCGCGGGGAGTGTAGGCCAAATCCTCCGTCTGTCTCCGGCAGATGAGAGAGGGTGGTGCTCCTGCAGTGGAGACTAAAATAACCTGATGATGACCAATCCTTAATTTCCATGGCACAGGAGAAAATACTAGTTTGGGATTAGACAAGTATATGTTTATAATGTAATATATAAAAGAAATAGAATATATTAAAGATCATTTTTGGATTTTTTCCTGTTTATATGTTCGTGCACGCATCACGTAATAACTATTGAAACAATTCTGATGGAATTTTCAGAAAAACAGGGTTTACATTACTCTTTATTTCGTCACAATCGGCTCACTCAAGGAGAATATTATGAGAAGAAGAAGTATGAGGAGGGAGGGAGGTGGGGGAATACAAGTTCTTACTAGGCCAGAAGTCAAATGGGTTGCATATTACGTTTAAATATATCCAGTCGTGTGGTTTCCAGTGGTTCCCGGCTTAGAATAGGGCCACCCCCAATCTTCCCGTGGGTGTCGTCAGGGCGACTAAGGGATTACACCATTAACGGGCTGAAACGTTCTCCTGTGTATATTTAGATCACTAGCTGTGCCCGCGGCTCCGCTCGCGTGAACTACAGAATCCGCTTCCATTCCCACTCCCGCTCCCGCTTCCACAACCACACCCACTCCGACGACGACGACGACCTCCGTGGCGGAACGGGTAGCACTCGGACTGCCACGCCGGAGGTTGCGGGTTCGAATCCCGCCAGGGGCAAATATTCGTATGATGAATATGAATGTTTGTACCCAAGTCTTGGATGTTTATATATTTATTTAAGTATGTATATCCGTTATCTAGTAACCATAGCACAGGCTCTGCCTAGTTTGGGACTGGATAATTGGTGTGAGTGTCTGTGATATTTATTTATTTATTTATTTATTTATTTATTTATTTATTTATTTATTTATTTATTTATTTATTTATTTATTTATTTATTTATTTATTTATTTATTTATTTATTTATTTATTTATTTATTTATTTATTTATTTATTTATTTATTTATTTATTTATTTATTTATTTATTTATTTATTTATTTATTTATTTATTTATTTATTTATTTATTTATTTATTTATTTATTTATTTATTTATTTATTTATTTATTTATTTATTTATTTATTTATTTATTTATTTATTTATTTATTTATTTATTTATTTATTTATTTATTTATTTATTTATTTACTCCCCTTTTCCCACGCCCAAGCCCACGCCCACGCTACGCCCACTCCCAGCTCTAAATGTAGTCCAAACTCATCGCAATCTGAATAGTAGGTACGGAAATACTATTATTTGCTATATACTGCATACTAACCTTACCTACTAATGTATTTGAAAACTAAAAATGTCCCTAAATTTTAATTGAGTACACCGATTCCAATGAAATAAAGACTAAAAGTTAAGTTAGGTCAAGCCCCATGTTTCTGTGAAAAGTCCATCAAAATCCGTTCAGTAGTTTTTAAGGGATGCGTGCACAAACTTACAGACAAACATACAAAAATTCCAAAAATGATCGAAATGTGTTCTGTTGCTTATCCTTAGACCCCCCCAATTTTTTTTTGCAAATATCTTCAATATACAGACACGCGATGTTTACGATTTTATTTTTTAGAAGATTACTGCGATCACCAATCCGCCTGCCAAGCGTGGTGGTTATGTCAAACCCCCCAATGGACAGCCCACAAAAGTGTCATTCTATTGGGGAGGCTTATGTTCAGCAGTGGACGTGTATCGGCTGATGATGATGTGAAGACTAATAGACATCACTTTGTAAGTTTGTTATAATGTGCAAAACTTTCGATTCCAGTTTCAACAAGATGCCTCTCCAGCTGACCAAGCCCGCACCCCAGTTCAAGACCACCGCCGTAGTCAACGGAGAGTTCAAGGACATCGCCCTCTCGGATTTCAAGGGGAAATACGTTGTATTGTTCTTCTACCCGCTTGACTTGTGTGTAAATCTACAGTACTCTTTATTTCATGCTAAACCACTAGTCAAACGAAAACCAACGCTATTTTCGTCTCGGTAACATGTGTTTAGCCGTTGAGCGTATGCTTGAAGGCAGAAACACATCACACACGACGCAACGCCACGCAACGCATCGCGGATCTATTATGTGTTTCTGGTATCATCCTCAGGTTATTTTTGTCTCCACTGCAGGAGCACAACCCTCTCTCATCTGCCGGAGACAGACGGAGGATTTGGCCTACCCTCCCCGCGCTGGCCAGACGGGTTGGGGAGGCCTGGTTGATGTGTTATAATGTATTCCCTTAGTCGCCTTGTACGACATCCACGGGAAGAGTTGGAGTGGTCCTATTCTACTCTACCGGAAACCACACGGTGATTTGTCTGGTATAGGATTTAGTATTGATTTGACTCCACACGCATCGCGTGGCGTCGCGTCTTGTGTGTTAAATGTGTCTACCTTGACTTTCTTCCATGCGCGTAGGCTTTTGTTTGCAATTGGAATATAATTTAAGTAATAATAATCAGTATGATTCCCCCCCCCCCCCCCCCCCACACACACATACATCACACACTTATATACCCCACACTGCCACCCACAATCATACTCCCATCTAACTCCCACCCTTCTAATAATATTATCATCTTAGGAATCTCAGGCTCTCTGGTACAGACTGCATCAACGATCTCTATGTACTATCAGATGGAGCGTTCCAAACTGTCGCTCTGTTCCACGCAAGTAGCCACAACTCTTTTACATTCACTTTGAAACTTGCTACTTGTTACTACTCAGAACATTTAATTATTTACTAAATATTGACATTATTTAACCGTAGCGTCAATATTTAGTAAATAAATAAATGTTCTGAGTAGTAACTGCACAAGTTTCAAAGTGAATGTGAAAGAGTTGTGGCTACTTGCGTGGAACAGAGCGATTGTTTGGAACGCTCCATCTAGTAGTACATAGAGATCGTTGGACTGCATGGTCTAATTTCAGCTTCAATACGTTTGTCCTGTTGTATAACTATTTTAATGTATTAATTATTCAAATTAGTTCTCAAAATCACAGAAGCAAAACCTGTACACTCTTGTTTAAATTTTGGGGTTCATTGTACTAAATATGATCACATTGCGTGTAATTAAAACATGGTTCGGTGAAGTTAGCGGCACGTAACTTTAACTCTCGACAAATATTACCAAGGAAACTCCCGCGGTAAGGCGCATTTAATAATACATACATACATAATGCTGGGGTAGGCAGATACGATGTATCGCCACTTTGCGCAATGTAATATTGCAAAGCGGCTTTCCTTCACCCGCTTTTCGCCCCGTGATACCCCTTGACGTGATGTGTTGCGAACACAACGAACCGCCTCGTTGAGGTACCACGTTAGCTAGGGAAATAATTGTCCACCTCATCAGAGCCCTGCATGATTCGGTGAGGCTAATAGTGCCCGGAGTCCGCCCATCTCCGGGATGTCGGCACGCATACGACCAGGCTAGCCCCAGGACACGCATCCATAATAATAATCATAATAATATTTCAGACGTGAATCATCAATTATCCAGTCGCAATCTAGGCAGAGCCTGTGCTATGGTTACTAGATAACGGATACACATACTTAAATAAATATATAAACATCCAAGACTTGGGTACAAACATTCATATTCATCATACGACCATTTGCCCCTAGCGGGATTCGACCCCGCAACCTCCGGCGTGGCAGTCTGTTCTCAAAAACTTGCCAACAAAATTCAATGCTAGCCAAATTGCATCCTACGCCCATGTAAGAAAGTCAGTGTTACGCTGAACCGCAAAATCACGCAAGGTTTTTCACCTTAAGTACGGAGACAGTTCTGCTTTAACCTGTTTCAGTCAGATTTAAATACATGCATAGTGTAAATATAACCATCTCTGTCTATCCTGCAGCACGTTCGTATGCCCGACGGAGATCATCGCGTTCTCCGAGCGTTCAGACGACTTCCGCAAGATCGGGTGTGAAGTGATCGCCGCGTCCACTGACTCGCACTTCACGCACTTGGCGTGGATAAACACTCCGCGCAAACAGGGTGAGTTCTTCGACAATTTCTACATATCGCTGTCATTTCCTATGCTCGGCGGTTTTGTACCAACATGGTATCTATTGCTTTTTCCTTCTAGGTAACAGGTTTGCGGGAAAAAGCATAAAAGAATAAGAAAGGAGTTGCATATAAAAACAATTACATTCGTTAACGAAGGTTTATGCGTTTGCCAAATCAAACCGTGGTTTATACGGTAATGGAAGGTTTTATGCGATAATGGAAGGTTCTATGCGATAATGGAAGGTTCTATGCGATAATGGAAGGTTCTATGCGATAATGGAAGGTTTTATGCGATAATGGAAGGTTCTATGCGATAATGAAAGGTTTTATGCGATAATGTAAGGTTTATGCGCTAGTGGATGGTTTGGTTTATACGGTAATAGAAGGTTTTATGCGATTATGGAAGGATTTATGCCAAAAATGAAGTTTCTATGCGATAATGGAAGGTTCTATGCGATAATGCAAGGTTCTATGCGATAATGGAAGGTTTTATGCGTTAATGGAAGATTTGATGCGATAATGGAAGGTTTGATGCAATAATGGAAGGTTTTATGCGATAATAAAAGGTTTTATGCGTTGTAGGAAGGTTCGTGAGCTACTGGATTGGTTCATACGGTAATATAAGGTTTTGTGCGATAATGGAAGGTTTTATGCGTTAATGGAAGGTTCGTGAGCTACTGGTTCGTGAGGATTGGTTCATACGGTAATATAAGGTTTTGTGCGATAATGGAAGGTTTATGCGCGAGTGGAAGGTTTATGCGCTAGTGCGTGTGTATCACCTAGATTTATCTTTTAGTTGCCTTGAACGACATACATAGAAAGACCGTAGTGGTTCTTACCACACGGGGAATCGTGACTCCAATTTCTGACAAAAATTCCCGAACTCTGTGAAAAATTCCATCATTTCAATGAACAATAGTTGAGCGAATAACAGTAAAGCGGAAATCTCTCATGCGCCTGCGCATGCGTTGATGCATTGTGACTGATTACGTCACACATTGTTGATATTGTTTTAACTGTTATACGAGTGCTTGTTTATCTCAGAAACTATGTCGACGATGTGAAAAATTCCAACATAGTTTCATGTTTTCTTTTCTGATGCACCTATGTTAGTTGGTTTTTATATGTTTTGCCTTTTAGTACATATAACATAAGGTATAAGTATTTATTGATACATATTTATGTATTTATTTGAGTACAGAAACCTGTTTAACTGGGATCTCAAGGGACCTAGAATTATTTTTTACTACCACTTAACATCACGAATTATTATGTGTTTCCCGTATTAATGGGATGTTTCATCGGGATAAAAACTCTCCTATGTCCTATTCCAGGATCTAACCTATATGTATGCCAAGTTTCATCACGATCCGTCCAGTGGTTGCAGCGTGATTGAGTAACAAACATCCAAATATCCAAACTTTCACATTTATAATATTAGTAGGATAGAGATTATGTCAAACACTGGACAGCAAACCAAAAGTGTCATTCTACTGGGGAGGCTTGTGTTCAGCAGTGGACGTATGTAGGCTGCTGATGATAATACAAGAATAATCACTTGACATTTGATCGGTTGACTCAACATTCGACCTCACCCGACACGCCAGGCGGTCTGGGCCCGATGAACATCCCGATACTGAGCGACAAGTCGCACCGCATCGCGCGCGACTACGGCGTGCTCAACGAGGAGACCGGCATCCCCTTCCGGGGGCTGTTCATCATCGACGACAAGCAGAACCTCAGGCAGATCACCGTCAACGACCTGCCCGTCGGCCGGTGAGTCGCGTTCAAATATCCCACTCGCGGAATATGCAGCTGTTGTACATCTCAGTAGCTCTATAGCGGGGGTATATAGCTCTTGGTATATGCGTGTCCAGGGGCTAGCCTGGTCGTAAGCGTGCCGACATCCCGGAGAAGGGCGAACTCCGGGCACTATTAGCCTCACCGAATCATGCGGGTTTCTGATGAGGTAGACCATTATTTCCCTAGCTAACGTGGTACCTCAACAAGGCGGCGATGTTCTTCGCAACACATCACGTCAAGGGGTATCACGGCGCGAAAAGCGGGCGAAGGAAGGCGAAGGAAAGCAAAGTGGCGATACATCGTCTCTGCCTACTCCTCTGGGACCAAGGCGTGGGCATTATGTATGTATATAGCTCTTAGGTGCACTGACACCGATATACCCCCACTGTGGACCTGTTTTATAGCTTATAGCTGCATAAGTCGCCAGTGTGCTAGTTTGGATAGCATTATATTTAACACTAGCTGTGCCCGCCGCTCCGCTCGCGTAGACTTAAGAATTCGATCCCATTCCCACTCCCGCTCCCACCCCCACTCCCACTCCAGCTCCAAATGTAGTCCAAACTCATCGCAATCTAAATAGTACCGAATATTAAAATTATACTTCTTTGTTTTATTGCATATTACATTATTGAAGTTTTAGTAGGTATCCCTAATTTTTTATAGTAATATACAGGGTTACAGGAAAAGTCGTGCTAGATCCCTTAAGGGTGTGGAGCACCCATCATTTCTGACTTATTTCACTATGAAACACCCTACCCTAAACTTAACCCTTTTCGAGATATTCGACTTTTAATTTTTTTATTGAAAATTGCTGATTTTTAGGCTACTACATTTATTTTTGTTTATTTTGTGTATCTTATTATTATTATTATTGCATTTTTACATGTGTAGTAAGATGCTTTAGGACGTCAATCATTAAAATAGTGCACAAGTTAATTGAATAGACTGTAGTAGACAAGTGAAAGAAAAGAAATAAAAAACATATTAGAAAGTTTATTTTTCTCTAAGGGATATCTAAAAAAAATGTTATGGTAATTGTTCGGCAGATGTTTTTTAAAATATTTACGTTTCATCAGCTATCTAACGAGGTGTAACAATCTAGGGTTTGTATTACATTTCGTGGAAAAAAAAAGTAGTTGGGACGCTCCAGGTAGCAGTTCTAACGGTCCCACGCCTATTGTCCTTCAAGTTAAGACGCACCGTGCGAGCGAGACAAGTGACGATTTATGTAGGTACGAATGAAAGAAAAAATGTGTAGACACCGGCTAGGACTGGGAATACAACCGGAAACATTGTTTTGGTTGTCAGTCTGCTTTTGTGCTTCGTACATAGTAGATGCGATATCGTTTTGCTCTTTTTCTCGACTTGGCTGTGATTCTGGACTATTTCTTCTGATTTATGACTACTGTGCTTGTTAACCGGACTCTGATTTGTGCCTGTGATACGGAAGTGTTGAGTATGACGTCCTACACACCTGAGGAATATGCTGATATGCTTATTTGTTACGGATACTGCGATTGTGTGTCTGCGCAAGCTCGCAACGAATACATAACTCGCTACCCCGGTCGTCGAGTGCCGGATGTGGCCGTTTTTGACAGAGTTTATCGAAGACTTCGAGAAACTGGCTCTGTTTTGAGACGAAGTACAGACATGGGAAGACCACGAATTGACGACGAAGAACAGGACAATGAGATAGTGCAACGCTTTCGAGCGGATCCGACTACTTCCACTAATATTGTTGCCCGTGATCTGGGGCTTTCGCAATGGAGAGTGTGGTTTACAGTGCATACTGCTGGCCTATACCCGTACCATTACACGCCAGTACACGTTATTGAAGAAGGGGACCCCGCGAGAAGATTGGACTTTTGCAGATTTATGCTAAATGCTGATGTAGAAGACCCAGATTTTTTAGGAAATATCTTGTGGACGGATGAGTCCAAATTTGATAAAGATGGCATAACTAACTATCACAACGCCCATTACTGGGCCCTAAAAGAACTAAGGAATCCCAATAAGAAAAGAGTGAAGGGGTCTCAACGAAGATTCAGCGTGAATGTGTGGATGGGCATTATCTCCAATCATTTGATTGGACCTTACTTTCTCCCGGATAATCTAATCGGGGAAAGCTACGAAAATTTCCTGAGAGCAGACTTGAGTGATTTGCTGGATGATCTGCCACTCAACCTGATCAGGGACATGTGGTTCCAACACGATGGCTGCCCTGCCCATTTCAGGAGAAGTGTCAGAGACTGGCTGGACACAAATTATCCAAACAAATGGATTGGACGAGGTGGGCCATTGCCATGGCCAGCAAGAAGTCCGGACCTAACCCCCATGGATTTTCATGTGTGGGGCTGCATGAAAAGTCTCGTGTACAGCGAGCCGAATCCAGTTTCGTCTGTGGAAGACTTAAGAGAAAGGATTGTGGATGCAGCAAATAAAATGAGGACCACATTGACCACTGGCGTAGTGAAGACCGGTCTCCGTAGAAGGATGCGACAATGTATTAGAAATAGAGGCGGCCATGTTGAACATGAACTGTAGAAAAAGAAAAAGTTGTGAGAAAACCTTTAATAAATGGCATTTCATGCTTACCTATTGTTTTATTTTACTTTTTAGGGCTAAGTATACATTTTCTTCTCCACTGTCGCCTATGAAACTAAATTTTTTTGAATGCATTTGAATAAAACCCTACATTATTATACCTCGTTAGATAGCTGATGAACCGTAGATATTTTAAAAAACATCTGCCGAACAATTACCATAATATTTTTTTTAGATATCCCTTAGAGAAAAATAAACTTTCTAATATGTTTTTTATTTCTTTTCTTTCACTTGTCTACTACGGTCTATTCAAATAACTTGTGCACTATTTTAATGATTGACGTCCTAAAGCATCTTACTACACATGTAAAAATGCAATAATAATAATAATAAGATACACAAAATAAACAAAAATAAATGTAGTAGCCTAAAAATCAGCAATTTTCAATAAAAAAATTAAAAGTCGAATATCTCGAAAAGGGTTAAGTTTAGGGTAGGGTGTTTCATAGTGAAATAAGTCAGAAATGATGGGTGCTCCACACCCTTAAGGGATCTAGCACGACTTTTCCTGTAACCCTGTATATAGCCTATGTTACTCAGGAATAATGTAGCATTCTAATGGTGAAAGAATTTTTGGAATCGGTCCAGTAGTTTTGAGTTTATTCCTTACAAACGTACAAATCTTTTCTCTTGATAATATTAGTGTAGATTGATTAAATGTTCCTACATTATTACGGTGATAATTCTCTACCAACTCACTAAAAGATATTTAAATATTACATATGTATATTAGAATGGAACAGAAAAGAGTCACCAGCCGTTTATTCCTTAACTAATAAAGATATCCAAAAAATTCGAACTGATATGGCTACAGGGTAGCGTGATGCTGAAAAGGATGTAACTAAAAGAACTCCGAAGAAAAGTGTTTCGTTTTAAGATTACGGTAACATTTATCCAAGTTTTTAGATTACGGTAACATTTATCCAAGTTTTTAGATTACGGTAACATTTATCCAAATTTTAAGTTTACGGTAACATTTATCCAAATATTAAGATTATAGTAACAATTATCCAAATTTTAAGATTACGGTAACATTTATCCAAATATTAAGTTTACGGTAACATTTATCCAAATTTTTAGATTACGGTAACATTTATCCAATTTTTTAGATTACGGTAACATCCAAATTTGAAGTCTATGGTAACCTTTTTCAGTGCCTAGTGCAGTACGCGAGTCTAATTCATATCTGAATTCCATCCGCAGCTCAGTGGAGGAGACCCTGCGCCTGGTGCAGGCGTTCCAGTACACAGACAAGCACGGCGAGGTGTGCCCGGCCAACTGGAAGCCCGGCTCTAAGACTATCAAGCCGGACACCAAGGCTGCGCAGGAGTACTTCGTCGACGCCAACTAGAGCCTGACTAGGGGAGGGGGAGGGGGTGACTAGGAGGGGGGAGTGACTAGGAGGGGGGGGGGGAGTTGATTCAGGAGCTATGCTTGTTAGGTGTTAATTGTATCGATTATATACGAAAATATCGCGTTAGAAGACTTCAGAATTCCATTTTGTCATACCAATGCTATTTGCGCCATATTATTGTTCAACCGGCAGCAAAAACATGTTTGTATTGCCATGTAAACTTTGCGGCCGACTTAGGAACACCATATATTAATTATTTTGTTTTCGAGACGCAAATGCGTTTTGTTTTCATGTGACTACTGGTTTGGAGTGAAATGTGTTTCAGACTGGCCGGTTTCCCAACTGCGTTGCTCCTGAATCAGCATTTGATGTCTTTTTAGGGACATGTTGCAGACGATTCTCGAATATTTCGTTTTTAATTATATCATTTTGATGGGGGAATTGAATTCTCGAGCGTGTGAGAATCTCAGGGCGATATCGAATTGAATCTGTAATTTTTTAGTAGGGCAACTTCGTACTGTTAGGATTTGGCTAAGACTGGCTCAAAAGGACTTGGCTTCCAGAGCCGTAAAACAAATTAAAAAAGAAGGATTTGGCAAGGTTGTTTTTGGAGAACAGTTTATTGGGTATTTCTTTTTTTCCAAAATAAGGTTTACGTCAGGCTTTGGTGTTTAGTAGAGACTGGCTCAAAAGGACTTGGCTTCCAGAGCCGTAAAACAAATTAAAAATAGATTTGGCAAGGTTGTTACCGCGTTTTTTGATTGTGTATTTCATTTTTCCAAAATAAGGTTTACGTCAGGCTTTGGTGTTTAGTAATGATAGTATATTACGCAACAAATGTATGTACTTGTAAACTATGAAGGAAACATAAATAAACCTAAGCTGCTCTTCTTTAAGCTGAGAACTTCCTAACCTTACTAAAGCTTACTCAGCGTTAGTAAGGGAATGAACTAAAGAACAAGCTATAAAGAGCTAGTCCCCAAGGCCATAAAACCTACAAAAAAAAGGATTTGGCAAGCAAACTCCTGCGCAGTTGCCCCTACTGGTAACTATTGGAATTTTTGACAATACGTTTCAAGCTCTGTAGTTATAACTATCTATAGTAAGTAATCAGTATTCACAGAGATCCTGTTATCAATCGAGGCTGTAATAAATACTATGTTGTATATTTTCGTTTTATTTTTTGACCTAACTACCTCATTGTCAGCTGATATTCGTTCACTGTTGAACATAAGCCTCCCCAGTAGAATGGAACTCTTGGGAAACATATTCATCACGCTTGGCAGGCGGATTGGGCTTCCCTGGTGCAACTTAGTCACCCACGGGAATATTGGGGGGTGGCTCTGTCATAAGCCGGGAACCACACGGGTATTGATCTAATATTTAAACGAGACAATGAGTGTGGTCGTTAGATCGATTCTATTTTATCAAATAAAAACATGTTATAAATATGGCTTATTCCAATAATCCCCTGCGAAGGGGATTGTTGGACTTTTTGTCCAGAAATCCCCTGCCGATGCTCAAAGGACACGCAAGGGGATTATCTCTAGGTACCTTACAAATTTTCTTATAATCGAAAAAATATTACGTACTGAACACAGCGCCATCTATGCCAATTTTACTGTACTATAAAGCAATACCAAAGAAAGTATTTCAAAGGCAATATAGATGGCGCTATAAGCAGTACAGTCATAATTATTGGATAGTTAAGTCAATAGGCGGTCGAAATCCAATACTTAACTGTTAAGTATTGGATTTCGACCGCCTAATGACTTGGTAATTGGAATCGAGCGCCATAGCTGTCGTGGGTTCGATTCCCACTGGGGCCAGACAACTTTGCACGATTTCTACAAGTTGGTCGCGGTCTGCATTATATTTGTGAATTATCCCTATCCTTATTAATTCCCCTAGCACAGGCGAAAATCCTTATTTCGAATTAGACAAGTATATGTATATATATGTAATGTAATTATTTGTTACATTTTAACGCAAAGGTTTTATTATTTTGCAAAAAAAATATCACCTACTGAATACAGCGCCACCTATGACTACATTACTGTACTAATACAATAGCAAAGAAAGTGTTTTAAAGGCAACATAGATGGCGCTATTAACAAAACAGTCGTAATTAATTTTCGAATTTCGTTATCTGCTTTATTATTATTTAACTGTTACATTCCTCTGACGGTAATTTAACTCGATGCTCCACTGTATGTTCATACGTAACAGTATAGTAATCAACTGTCAAAGTGCATTTATAAGCAACCTATATATACTTAATAAATTACCTACTTAAAACTTTTTTTAGTGTTAAATTATGTCATAAATGATTAGATATATGAGTACTAGTCTTAAAGGCCGTCGAAACTACCTTTTTATCAAATATTATTGGCATATTAACGGACGAATCATACAAATATTATATCGCCTACTAGCGCCATCTAGTGTTATTTAAGTCGTAGTATTATCAAAGATCGTATGTATGTAGGTAGACAGGTACATTTATTTATTACTTACCTTAAACGTAAACCCAATAGAATCTGTAATGTTAATTTTCCAATACGAATTGCAAACGCATTTGCGTATCAGAAACCTGATAAACAATAGATGGTGTTCCTAAGTGAACTGCAAAGTTAACGTGGTACTGCGTGGTATATCTATTGATTTGTTTATATTCAGTTTATTCAGTTCAGTTTATTTTAGGTTAGTTTTTTTTATATCAAGGTGAAGCTTTTTGTCTGTCTGTCCGCAATGTTGGAAAAATTATGGAAATTCCAGGAAAAACATGTTTGAGTATACTTACCAAATTCCAGGAAAAGTTAGTACCTATTCCACAATATTCCACATACTAAGGTAGTTTTAGGATTACGTCGAAATGGATATCTGTCTGTCCATCCGGCTGATAACTCGAAAACGACTGAACCTATTGATCTGTAAAAATAATGCAAATTCCAGGAATACATCTATCTACCTTATCAACATAATCATAAGATTGAAGTTCCACTAGGTCTCTGTCGTTGGTTGCCATCAGAAATCTCTCAAGGTACATAATATTTTTATTTTTCTGTTCGCAATGAAGGAAAAATTATAGAAATTCCAGGAAAACATATGTTCGAGTATAGCAAATTCCAGGAAAAAGTTAGTATGTATTCCATAATATTCCACATACAAGGTAGTTTTTTTGGACTCCGATAAAATGGATATCTGTCTGTCTGTCCGGCTGATAGATAACTCGAAAACGATTGAACCTATAATGCAAATTCCAGGAATACAGTGTCGAATTCCAGGAAAACAAAACTATATAGGTCACCGGGGAACATAATGATTGTAATATCTACCTAATAAACATATACATAGGATTGAAGTTCCTAAGTTTCACATTTCGTTTCATTCTATTTGTTATAATTTTTTTAGTACTACCTGTAACTAAGAAAATAGTACGTTGGCTGGATCTTGACAAAAACAAGCGAGAAACTATAGTATTGTGAGCTCTCGTCAACTGTTATTAGGTATGTTATTGTTTGTCTCAACGCTAGCTCATCGCTCAGATAAGAAACAGGAATCGTCAAGTTACGTCACGCCTTTCGTGGTGAATCTATCGTCAAAAACAGCCGAATGCATTTTTTTTCTTCATTCCCGCTCGAAGTCTCACGCGCAGCGCATGTCGGGCGTCGGGGAGGCGATTATCCTGATTGTAATTAAAAATGTTTTGCGGTTCAGAATACTCCACTGCGACTGGAGATTCCATGAGTTTGGTAAGTTATTTTTTTTATAAATATGAAGGTAGGTAGGTAAATAATTAGATTATTACGCGACCTTCGCGGATTCTAGAAAAGATGTCGTGAGCACAAATGGCACTATGAGAAAAAACTCTTTTTGGCAACGATCTCTATGTACTACTAGATGGAGCGTTCCAAACAATCGCTCTGTTCCACGCAAATAGCCACAACTGTTTCACATTCACTTTGAAACTTGTGCAGTTACTAGGTACTCAGAACATTTAATTATTTACTAAATTACTCAATATTTAGTAATAATTAAATGTTCTGAGTAGTAACTGCACAAGTTTCATTGTGAATGTGAAAGAGTTGTGGCTACTTGCGTGGAACAGAGCGATTGCTTGGAACGCTCCATCTAGTAGTACATAGAGATCGTTGCTTTTTGACGTTATTTTTTAGTTTCGATATTCACACATGTATCATTTCATTTCAAACCAGTAGTAATACCAAAACCAACGCTATTTGCGTCTCGGTAACATATACGTGAAAGGGACACCAACAGCAAAAACATATTTGTATTGCCATGTAAACTTTTCGGCCGACTTAGGAACACCATCTATTATTTATTTTATTTTCGAGACGCAAATGCGTTTGTTTTCATATAACTGTTTGATTTGAATGCAATATAGTTGTATATAATATATAGAACTACTTTGCTTTCATTATCATCAGCTGAAATACGTCCACTGCTGGACATAAGTCTCCCCAATAGAATGCCACTAATAGTGGGCTGTCCATTGGGAGATTTGCCATAATCACTACGCTTGGCAAGTGGATTGGTGTTCGCAGCAATGATAATATTAAGTAACTAGCTGTGCCCGCGGCTCCGTTCGCTTGGACTACGAAATGAAAACTTGAATATTATTAAGTGTTAATTCCCGTCCCCCTCCCTTCCGCCGTCCCTTCCCCTTCTCCCTCCTGCTGCTGGGTCCAGACCCAAGTCCAGTTCCAGGCCCTCCCGCGCCCGCTATAGCTCCAAATGTGGTTCTAACTCATCGCAATCTGAATCGCACCGAACACTATACACCTTCTTTGTTAAATAACATACCTACTAATGTATGTATTAGAAAATTAAAAATTCGCATCACTTTGAATGACTTGGCCGATTTTAATGAAATAAAGCTTAGTTTCTGTGAAAGGTCAATCAAAATCGGTTCAGTAGTTTTTAAGTAATGCTTGCACAAACGAACAGATAAACAGACAAAAATTCCAAAAATATTTGAAATGTGTTCTATTACTTATCCTGAGATCCCCTCAATTTTCTTTTTGCAAATATCTTCAATGTAAAAACAGGAAAGATTTGTATGTTTGTAACGAACCGTAAAATGGGGTGAATAGGCACAAAATCAAACTTTAGAGTCAAATTTATCGATGTTATAGTACGAATTTAACATTGATAACCCTTTGCGAGTTGGTCCGGCCGCTCATACTTTACGAATATACCCAAAATACCCGAAAAAATCATCGAAAACCCAATGATTTTGGCCAAAATATGCGCTATCCCTATTCATGCTTGAAGTGGGGTGACTTGGGACGGTAAAGGGGTAAATAGGGAAAAAGTCGTAGGGTTGTCAAATCTTTATCTATAAATAAAGCCATATCTGAAATAGGTTCCTTAGTGTACAAAGTTATTTCTTAGTGCTAATTCCAAAATGATGTTTTAAAATAAAAAAAAATGTTTGGTAATATTTCTTTAATAAGTATTATTATTACAAATCACAAAAGTTATATAATCGTATTGTTTGAGATCACAAAATCCCTATATCAAGTTCGTTATATTATATATATATTATATAGTATTGAATCTCATCAGCGTTAAATCAATTTTCACATAGGAACAACATATTATCCCGCAGTAAAAAGTTACTTATTTTTGTTCCCGGGCGTTATACTATCTTCACAACAAATTTGATTAAAATCGGTTCAGTAGTTTTGGTGTGAAAAGACAACAACAGACAGAGTTACTTTCGCATTATAATATTAGTATGGATAATATTATTTATTATAATTTGTCACTGATATAAAATTTCAGTCTGTTTAAATTATCAGAAATGAGTACAAATCTGAGTAGTTTCTTAGCTACAATATATCGGTTCAAGATACATATATAAAAATTTATAACAAATAAAAAGTGATAACCCTGTCCCTATACAAACCTTACCGTTTCTATTCGCCCCTCACTGGTCTCTATTTACTAAGTATGGCGTGCCTATTCAGACCATTGTCGTCCCTATTCGCCCCTCTACCGTACCTATTAACCTCTTGTCTTGACCAAATTTACAGACCTTTAGATATTTTGAATTTATACAGAAAGTACACAATATTCAGACTTATCTGCATTTGTGTAGATTCAACAATGTACAATCTAACATCTACACCACTCTTCAACTTCCAGAGACTTATATTTTTTCTTAAAAAGATAAAGTTTTGGCACACAAATAAACACAACATTTTTAGACCGTTTTTCAAAGACAAATTTTGACCATTTGTTGCTAACTTCATTGCTTTCCAGTGTTGCTATTCAAAACAAAATATTCTACCACACAAAAGTAATTTGCAACAATTGGTGGGTAGTTTTTTCTCATCTATTTATTTAGCTTAATATTTCGTTCCCGGTTTCGTCCCTATTCAGACCCCGATCCCTATTCACCCCATTTTACAGAATAAACTCAAAAACTACCGGACCGATTTCATAAGTTTTTCAACCATTAGAATGCTACATTATCCCTGAGTAACATAGGCTATATTTATTACTATAAAATATTAGGGATCCCTACTAAAACTTCAATAATGTAACTAGAGGTGTAAAAAAATTAGCCATAAAATGTCTTTCATCGTATGCGCTGCGGAAACTATTGATGATAGAACCTTCGCGTGTCTGTACAATGAAAATATTTGCAGGAGTCGGAGCAGGAGGGGGAGGGAATTAACGTTTAATAAGTTTCAACTTTATTTAATTCTGTAGTCCACGCGAGCGGAGCCGCGGGCACAGCTAGTCAATAAGACAAATCATGAAAGCAGGATAAATGCGGTTGAATGAATATATTGGTGAAATTTTACTAACCTATGTCTGCCGTGTGGTTTCCGGTAGAGTAGAATAGGACCACTCCAACTCTTCCCGTGGATGTCGTACAAGGCGACTAAGGGAATACATTATAAAACATCCATCAGGCCTCCCCAACCCGCCTGGCCAGCGCGGGGAGTGTAGGCCGAATCCTCCGTCTGTCTCCGGCAGATGAAGAGAGGGTTGTGCTCCTGCAGTGGAGACAAAAATAACCCTATGATGATGCTGTTATGTTTAAATGCAGTTTAGATTCTGATGGCAAACCATAACTAGATTATTCTGTGTTCAGTCGACGACGTCATGGGGTAGCCAGGACCACGAGGTATGGAGTTCGATGCACTCTTTTCAACCCCGCGCAGTAAAGAGGCCGGTGACGAAGGCTTCCAGTGAATTAAATCGTAAGTAACTGTATATACGTGCCTCCAGAGATTGTACAATTCACTTTCCATTTTATATAATGTTAAGTTTTGTATGTCATATTATGTTTGTGTGTACGTCCGAGAGGGCATGATTTGGTGGATCTACATGTGTGCTATCATCATTTGCAATTGTAAACCCGAATTTATACCCAATAAAAAAATATCTTATCTTATCATATCTTATCTTATCTTATCTTATCAATTTCCGATTTTATCGACAATCGATTTTTGATTTTCGGGTCGATCTTTTGGAGGGCGAGATTGATCCAAGATCGCCACAAAATGAAAAAATCGGAGGTCGATTTTTCTCTTAATGTTGCACCCTCTAGCTTCCGGCGGAAGTTAAATAAACACGTGACCGACACTGCCAAGGGGATGTATCCAATGTACCTAGTTTAGGAATTAGGAGGAATTAGGAGTACCTAGTTTAGGAAACGAACCCAAACTACGTGACACATTTTTTACCCCAATTTAGATCAGTGAGTGAAGTGAATCGTGAGTGTATTTTTTCTTTCTATAATTAAGCCTAGGAGAATTGGCGGTGAAAAAAAAAGATCCATCCCGCAGCAGGTGTGTTTTTAATTCTATATCAATCATCATCATCAGGTTATTTTTGTTTCCACTGCAGGAGCAAACCCTCTCTCATCTGCCGGAGACAGACGGAGGATTTGGCCTACACTCCCCGCGCTGGCCAGGCGGGTTGGGGAGGCCTGATTGATGTTTTATAATGTATTCCCTCAGTCGCCTTGTACGACATCCACGGGAAGAGTTGGAGTGGTCCTATTCTCCTCTACCGGAAACCACACGGCAAACAATATCGAATTTCCCCCAATTTTTTTCTGGATTGATTTCAACTTCCACGATTTTACTTTTCGCGAGTGGTGAGCGCGGCACATGTGCACGCATCACGTAAAAACTACTGAACCGATTTTGATAGACTTTTCACAGCAACATAGAGCTTAATTACAGTTACACCAAGTCTTTTATCGTACAAGCAGCGAGGCTCTGGAACCAACTCGCTGTCCACGTTCGAAAGTCCCCCTCCCTGGTGTCCTTTAAAAACAACTTAAAAAAGTACTATGGGTTCAATACCGAAGCTTTGAGCTGACTTATATTACAGTATATAAACTACTATTACAGTATATAAAGGTTGTCTGGAAGAAATCGCTTAAAGCGATAAGACCGCCTAAATTGTATTATTTGTAACTTCTATAACGTGTAACTGTATTTGTTTGTGCAATAAAGTGTATTGTATTGTATTGTACTAATAAGTATTTATTGGGATATATAATGTAGTAGTATATATCAAAAGTTCTACGATTTTTTCGTTTTCAAATACATTAGTAGGTATGCAATATAACAAAGAAGTGTATTATATTGTTCGGTGCAATTCAGATTGCGATGAGTTAGAACTACATTTTGAACTACCTATATACGGCGTTAACAGTACCCGTCTGGCCAGCGCGGGGAGTGTAGGCCAAATCCTCCGTCTGTCTCCGGCAGATGAGAGAGGGCTGTGCTCCTGCAGTGGAGACATAAATAACCTGATGATGATGATATAGGGCGTAGAAGTGGGAGCGGGTTGTGTCGCGAGCGGACGTCTACAGCTGGTAATATATAGGAGCAATTTTGTCACCAGTTAATCATTGGTTTTGTTTATTTAAACTAATCGGCTTGGCTAGTTTCATATTTTGTTATTATTAACGTTAACAAACACCTTTGATAAACGCCGTCATAGCAACAAGTTACATTTAGGAATCGAGTGACAAGTAAACAATACTTTTTTCGTCCCATTTAGTAAACCTTTCGTAACTGGCCACATACATACACACACACACACACACACACACACACACACATACATACATACATACATACATACATACATACATACATACATACATACATACATACATACATACATACATACATACATACATACATACATACATACATACATACATACATACATACATACATACATACATACATACATACATACATATATTTCATTCCAGATTAATAGTCCTATGGAAACAAACGCATTTGCGTCTCGAAAACAAAATACACAATAGATGGTGTTCCTAAGTGGACCGCAAAGTTTACTTGGTAATACAAACCTATTTTTGCTGCTGGTGACCCTTTCATGTATATGTTACCGAGACGTAAATAGCGTTGGTTTTCATAGGACTATTAATCTGGAATGAAATATACATACATACATACATACATACATACATACATACATTCATACATACATACATACATACATACATACATACATACATACATACATACATACATACATACATACATACATACATACATACATACATACATACATACATACATACATACATACATACATGATACATCACGCCTTGTCCCCAGAGGGGTAGGCAGAGACGATGTATCGCCTTTGCGCAATCTAATGTCGCAAAGCGGCTTTCCTTCGCCCGCTTTTCGCGCCGTGATACCCCTTGACGTGATGTGTTGCGAACAACATCGCCGCCTTGTTGAGGTACCACGTTAGCTAGGGAAATATGGTCCACCTCATCAGAGCCCCGCATGTTTCGGTGAGGCGGAGTTCGCCCAGCTCCGGGATATCCTACTAATATTATAAATGCGAAACGGTTGAGGTTGGGGTTGGGATTGGGCTATTGAGAGTCTCGAGTCTGAGTGGGAGTGGAAGTAGAAGTGGGAAGAGAACGGGAGCGGAAGTTGGAGCGGGGGCGGATTCTGTAGTTCCTCTCTTTCTTTTCTCTACTTAGTATAATAGTAGGTATTTCTCTCTCTATGTGCAGTGATGATGCATCGATCGAAGCTTCAGGACGCCATGGAGGAGTTCCGCAGGAACGGCTCCGACGAGCCGTACGAACCGGACGAGCCTCGCGAGCCGCGCGACCGCGAGCTGCAGAGGGGCGCCCTCGCTTCAGGTCAGCACACAAGTCTACATCATCATCAGGTTATTTTTGTCTCCACTGCAGGAGCACAACCCTCTCTCATCTGCCGGAGACAGACGGAGGATTTGGCCTACACTCCCCGCGCTGGCCAGACGGGTTGGGGAGGCCTGATTGATGTTTTATAATGTATTCCCGTGTGGTTTCCGGTAGAGCAGAATAGGACCACTCCAACTCTTCCCGTGGATGTCGTACAAGGCGACTAAGGGAATACATTATACATTATAAAACTTAAGTCTACATCAGCGCTTATTGTTAGCATAGACAACGCGCCAGGGCCGGGCCGGTCATATAGGCAAACAAGGCGATGGCCTAGGGCGCTTGAATTTGGGGGGGCGGCATGTCCAGGGTAAAATAAAATACTAGCTGTTGTTTACTCTCGCTAAATATTATTCAATCATTCTAAATTGCACATCTGAAGTATGCAAGTCATTTGGAATAAATGACCATAGTTTTTTTATTTATTTCATGGCACTACTTGCACTGGCTTAGCCGCCTGTGGCTTATGGACGATAATGAGATGAAGAATAAACCTTCCAAAGCTCTTGTATATTCTAACTGTGGAAATTTGGATACTCTTTTATTTTGTTGCTATTTTTTGAGGGGCGCCGTTCAATTCGTTCGCCTAGGGCGTCGGATGCCCTCGGGCTGGCACTGTAACCTGCTCATGATGTTGTTGGGTCTGCCGAGGCACTGCAGCATATCAGGAATGTTTGCAGAAGCTCACGTCGATGGCTTTCATGCCATCTTGACGACTAAGTCAGAGAGAGTACGTAGTCTAGCCATCTTCTTCAGGTCACATTATTCCTCAGGTCCGCTATCAGGGATGGGTCCGTCCAGCACTTACCTGCGGCAGTGGTCGTGCCCCCTGCCCGCCCCCTCCCGCTCCCCGCGCGCCGCCCCCGCGCGCCCAGCCCGCTCGGCGCCGCCCGCCAGCTGGCCGCCACGCGCTCACGAGCTTCTCGCGCCCCCGCCGCCAGGATTCGCAAATGGTAAGGCCGTGGCTCTTCGCGTGGGAGGTACGCAATGCCCAAGTCAAATTCATTTAACGTTATGAATACCTTGGTACATTTATACACGTCAATCTTTGTTTCCGACTACCGCGTCCTAGGTGTCAGCGCTGTGAAGAAGAAAGGGCGCAACAAACATCACGCAAAACATCTTTTAACATCAAGTTTGTGTACAATCCTACTTATATTATAAATGTCAAAGTTTGGATATTTGGATGTTTGGATGTTTGTTACTCAGTCACGCTTCAAACACTGGATGGATCGTGATGAAACTTGGCACACATATATGTTAGGCCCTGAAATAGGATATAGGATAGTTCACTCAATACAGCAAATATATTTAATTGCGTATACATTTTTTTTAGAGCATTATGTATAACAATAATTGCTGATTGATTAAGAAAAGTTTGCTGGCCATAATATTGTCAACGGTCAGACCAAGGTTGTTGCTGATTCAAGTTGTTACTGTATCAGCGGATGCTGATGCTGATTCTTTCGGATAAATATCAGCGGATTCTCATGCTGATATTAATAAACTACTTAAATAAAATATATCCTACTATAAAATTATTAGCAAACTAGCTGTGCCCGCTTGCGTGGACTACAGGATCCGCTCCCATTACCACTTCCGCTCCCTATCCCACTTCCACTCAGACTCTCAATCCCGCTCCAGGTCCAGGTCAGATAAACAGACAAATCCTTACACCCCCAATTTTTTTTGCAAATATCTTCAATGTACAGACACGCCAAGTTTACGATTTTATTTATTAGATGTGGCATTTTGAATTAAAATATGGTTTATGGATTACTTATTTCTTATTATTACTCTACGCACGCACGTCACACAATGAATCACTAACCATGGTTTAATGCTAGATCCTAGTCACTAACGTCCAACCAAATGATGTTGACAAAACAATCGGATGAGGGAACAAGTGACCGTTTTTTCGTATAACCGTCTATGATTGGTTAAAATTCCACGTGACTTGCGCTAGGTCCCGCCTTCAATGAACACGTTAAAGCCGGAATGTCAGCATTAAACATCAGCATCTATTGTTGCTGATGCTGACGCTGACATTAAAAACAATGCTGATAATCCGCGGATGCTGATGCTGATACTGATATTCGCAACAACCCCAGTACAGAAATGTAATTTTTTTTGGTTAAATTACTAATGGTTAAGTAAGGTAGGCTGTCCATTGGGGGATTAGCCACGCTCACTCACGATTGGCAGGCGGATACAAATCACCCACCAGTACAATTTAGATATGTTTAAAGAAACATCGAAACATCGTGCCGTGTGGTTTCCGGTAGAGTAGAATAGGACCACTCCAACTCTTCCCGTGGATGTCGTACAAAGCGACTAAGGGAATACATTATAAAACGTCAATCAGGCCTCCTCAACCCGTCTGGGCAGCGCGGGGAGTGTAGGCCAAATCCTCCGTCTGTCTCCGGCAGAAGAGAGAGGGTTGTGCTCCTGCAGTGGAGATAAAAATAACCTGATGATGATGAAGTAAGTTATAATATAAACATAACTTGTTTCCAGTACCCGCAGCAGCCTCGAAAGCGGCCTCGGAGCTGGACCTGCTTACAGACGAGCAGCGCCTCGCCCTGAACTCCCTGTTCATGTATTCATTGCTGAAGGACATGGACCAAAGTCGTGGAGACCAGGCTCGAGGAGACCACGTGCCGCTGGAGCATCTCAAGAAAAGACAGCTTGAAGTATAATATCAATGACTCCTTGCTTGGTTTTTGCTTTTCTTTCTTCGCAGGCGTTTATTCCATCCCACTAACATTATAAAGGCGAAGGTTTGGATATCAGGATGTTTGTAACTCAATGACGCTTCAACCACTGGACGGATCGGGATGAAACTTGGCACACATATAGGTTAGGTCCTGAAATAGGACATAGGGTAGTTTTTATTCCGAAAAAGCATCCCATTCCTACTGGAAATACATAATAATTAGTGAAATTAAGTTGTCCACGCGGACGAAGTCGCGGGCAACAGCTTGTAATATAAATGCGAAAGTTTGGATGTTTGTAACTCAATATCGCTTCTACCATTGGACGGATCGGGATGAAACTTCGCACACATGTAGGTTAGATCCTGGAATATGATATAGGATAGTTTTTTCGCAATACATCACGTCAAGGGGTATGACGGAGCGACAAGCGGGCGCAGGAAAGTAGCTTAGCAACATATGATTGCGCATCGTCTCTGGGAGCAAGGCGTGAGAATTATGTTATGTATTATTATTATTATTCGAGTTGGGGCTATTTCAAGGTCTCAGTCTGTACCCCCCCCCCCCCTGCTCAACCCCTTTATAAAACCCTTTATTATTATTTATTTTAAAATTGAATTTATATATATCTGAATATGCAAACTAATACTAACCCTACTCTAACCTTTCCCAACTAAACTTGACTCTAATATATTATACCTACCTATTAGCTTTGAACATACTATGTTTTGGCCAATGTGATCGTCTAGTGATTATAAAGATAATAACGGACCTACGTTGTGATTTAAGAATTGTAACCCACGAACTTTGAATGAGATAACACAATACTGTATTCAAAGCCTGATAATAATATACCTATAAATTAAAAGCTAAACTTAATTTATCCTTTACATTATTTAATTAGCTGAATAAATGATTTATAAAAACCTGTCGGTTTAAGAGCTAATCCCATTTATTTCCCATACATTACTCTCCTATATCGAACCTACCTAGGTAACCTACTACTACTAGAGCCAAACTGTAGTAGATATTAAAACAACGTGAAAACGCTAAGACCCGAGACCCATTGTGAAAACCATACAACCTATAGATAACTCTACAAAATATAGTGATAAAATTAAGTCTAAATAAATCATATAGATAATTTAATGCGGCATAACGGGAGGGGAGGAGAACCACCTTCCAATCCCCATAGAATAACATCAGCCTGCTCAATTGTCTTTCAGGTATTTATCCCAAGACTAAACTGTACTAAAATTATCTGCTTTGCATATATTTAACAATTAAATCTGAAAGTTTCCTTTAATCTAGGAGGAACTTAAAAGCCCGTAGGTAATATATGGAAAAGGAAGAACGAAGACTTTATAGTCAAGACAGGAAGACTGAGGTTATTCTAGTTCTCCTCCCTAACCTCCAATCTCCCTCCTGCTATGCCATTATTTATTTATTCAATAATTTGGCCTATCTAACAGTCCTTGGACACAACTTATACTTCTCCATCTCGACTATTGCTACAATATCCACTCCGTACATATTCGAGCTTATCTACTCAAAACCAAATATATTTCTTTGGTTCAAGTTCTATGAAGTGTGACTAATTCTTGGTAATTATGGTATTGCAAATTAAGATCAAATTAGATAGGTACCAGGTTTAGTTCTCCAAGCCTTCCAGACATCTGGATGCACATAGGAACAATTGCTGCTAAAGACTAGACCAGTCAGTGACTACTATAGATAATACTCTCCGTTTGGTATAAGTAAATATCTAGGAAATCAATTTTCCGTAGTAAAACAAATCTATCTTTAGTGCATGAAGTTGAGACTAAGAAAATATAGTTTGGAAAACCAATTTAGGACTTTAAGGCTTAATATTCAAATTCTGGTAGTACAACATAATAAAAACCACAAAGAACCAATCTCACACTATCCAAAACTAATTGTTTATCATTTGTATTTAAAACATCAATTTTGGAATTCTTTAACACACGCATTTACAAGTTAATTTTATCAATTTATCGAATTTATTTATTTCCGAGTTTCTTTAGTTAATTTGCACGAACCTTAGTTTTAGCCTGACTATTTTACACAATCCCTTCCCATTTAATTATTTAATCAATACTTTTATTTAGGCTTTACCTACCTATAATTTGCACGAACCTTAGTTTTAGCCTGACTATTTTACACAAACCCTTCCCATTTAATTATTTAATCAATACTTTTATTTAGGCTTTACCTACCTATAGCATTGTCTAAACTTGCGGTCCCTAAGCTGCTAGTAAATGTAATTCAACAACTAGAGACCATAGCCTCGACATTTAACGTTAATTTCGTAGGTGTGTTCTGTAGGGTTCCAAGGTGCAATGGAAGCCTTCTAACTATACTATTTCGACAGCTCTACGTGGGGGCCAATCCCAGTGTACCTATCCCTATGGCCTGTGTATTGGTCAATGAGACTGAGGGGATAGGAAACGCCTCAAAGACCAAGCCCTAATAAATAGTGTATATATAAATATATAGATAAGGAACGGCAGTTGCAGACGCTTCTTGGAATCAAACACAACAATCATTGTCTAGACATTGTGAATAATTCGTTTGAATCGCCGTCAAATGACGTGGAGATGTAATCCGCTGTGGAATATAACACGGACCGGCTCTCTCTCCAAAAAACCGTTCAATACCTGATTAGCTAGTGAAGAATCGAGACGTGTGTCGCCACTGTAAGGTTCAGGTCCCCGCCTAGACCTTCACTCACCAATCAGAATATTGCCTAAGCACACAAATAAACTAAACTAAATTCCAATTTCTCGCAATCTAGCTCAAAATCAATATTTTTACAATATGTCACAAACTATGACTCCATTAAAATTTAATCGCGTAAAAATTTGCCAGCGTAACCCCTTACCCCAAAAGACAGTCAATCAAAAAAATCGTCCCGGCCCCCGTTTGCCTTTTATATCCTAGCCAATTTTGTTTAACAAAAGAGTCAAAAAATAGAAAAATCAATAATGCATTCCAATCCTGAAAACAAATATTTTGATTCTGATTTTGATTTTTTTTTTACATTCTGGCCTTCTTTCAGCGTCATACTCCACTAATGAGATTCGAACATCCCGACTTCAAAGAATAAACCATCTCCTCGAACCCTCTACTACGAGCACAACCCATACTACGGACGACAAACTCACTTGCACCTAATTTCAGTAATATTTAATATTTTATTCGAGTTTGTTACTTGAATCTATTATGAAATCAAATTTCCCCATAGGAAATTATCTCTAATATTCCCGAGATTCAAATACATCATATTTGTGCGACAATTGATTCATTATTAAATATATTTTTAATTCAATAATTTGTATTGAAAGATCTTCTTTCTACTATCCTTAACTAGATATATATATATTATTTTAAATTTGGCTTTGAACGTCTGGCTCGTTACAAGTCTAGACTTTGTATCACTGCGACCATTTCTGGTCTACTGTGATCGCCACCATACTATAGTTCCGTGTTAAGCCTTGCAGCAGTTAGAAACTGCACTATGCTTTTAGCACTGAGTTGTTTTACTTTGTCAGGGTGAAGCAAGTAGTTACCCAGGTATGTATTTCTTTTACGCATCAGTGGTCCACACTCGCACAGGAGATGCATGGGGGGGGGGGGGGGGGGGGCGAGTTCCTCTGCTTCCTCACAGAGCCTACACGCTCCTGTGGTTCGGAGCTTGAGGTTGAACATGTGTTTGTTCAGGCCACAATGTCCTGTGAGATCTCTCACTAATATGCGTAAGTTGTTCCTGCTAAGTGCTAATGCTTCTTGAGCAGACTTACGATTGTAAGTCTTGATCAGTGCTTTGGAATGGTTCAACCCTGGAGTTCAATTCCAGTGGTTGATGGATTGCTCTAGGCAAAGATTTCTGAGCGTTAGGCGTGCCAGGCTTTGTTGGAACGCCACAACATGGTTCTGGACCGCATAGCGTTCCTCTGGCTCCAGCCTTTGCAAGTTCGTCGGCATTTTCATTGCCCTCGGAACCCAGCGCAGAATCAGCCTGTTCTTTTCGCCCAGGGAGTTCAATAGTGTCACGCAGCTCTGCACCAACTGTATGTTACGTATATGTCTGTCCAGGAGTGTCGCTTCTGCAAGAACAATGGCGAGAGGGAGACAGTGTGTCGCTCTCACGTGCTGAAAGACGCGCGCGGGCGCGTGCGCTGCCCCATCCTACGCGCGTACGTCTGTCGGCGGTGCGGGGCCAGCGGGGACAACGCGCACACTATCAAGTACTGCCCTTTCAGTACCACCGAGGGTGAGTCTGCCTACACTACTAACTAGCGTCTTCCCTCTCTATGTGTCGCCGGTCAAATGATTATTATCTTATCTTATAATATGGGGCCAGGTATACCCGGCGACACGTCGACCCTGTGGGATCTTTTGTGTCAGCCCCTCTGTATATGCTGTGCTTCCACCCCCCACAGTTCGCTGCATAAAATCTATTATGCAGCTAAGGGGCAGAAGCCTGTAGTCCTTGAGTTCTGGATAAGCCACACCCAGGACACTCATTCGCCTTGCAGCTAGTGCATTGCATTCACACAGCAGGTGCCTCACCGTTTCGCTGTCCTCTTCATAGGCTCTACAATTGACAGTCTCTGCCAGTCCCATCTTATGCAGGAGGTGTCTTACATCGAGATGGCAATAAGACGGACCGCTGTCTTCCCGTATTTTAGAATTTTGTTGGTAAAACCTGTGTCTGTGTTGAAATGTCAAATGATTTATGGCAAATCCCCCAATGGAATTCTATTGGGGAGACTTATGTTCAGCAGTGGATGTATATAGTGGTCGACAATACTGTTGGTCCTCCTCTCTCCTACTTGCTGTGCCCAAATGGGTCCATGAGAACTCTGTCTTTTTATTATCTGTTAACACCATGGAATGCAATAAAGTTTACTGATTACTGATAGGCTGATGATTTTAACAGGGTATATTACAATTAGTATATTTATGTTTTGCGCATAGACGACATTTTATATCACGCTTTAACAAATCACAAAAATTATTCACAAGCAATTCGCTCTTTTCACATTACAAATAAGTCTATGTGACTCTGATTATAACATATACTAGCACAGCTTCCTGAGAGCACTGATCGCTGGACTAAGTAGCACCATGTCATCTGCGTAGCTGAAATTTGTAACAATTGTGATGTTAATAGAGCAGCTGTCCATGGTATTGCTAGCTCTTCTGATTTATTTCAATATTAACTAACATGCAAGCTGTACATGCCATTTGTACAGCTTGCATGTTAGCCTCTATTTCATACTCTGCTTCTCTCATTAGTGATTCTACTCATTGATTTGGCTATCGTGTTGTATCATCATGACTGGTCAGTATGAGGAAGTCAGAAGCTATAAGAAACAGACTAATTTGTTGTATGGAACCACGACGTAAATTTTAGAGATAAGAAAAAATTAAATGCTTTTTCTTATTATAATAGACACAAGAACCCATAACAACATTTATTCATTACAATCTACACTATCAAAATAACATATGTTTTAATCATCAGGTTATTTTTGTCTCCACTGCAGGAGCACAGCCCTCTCTTATCTGCCGGAGACAGACGGCGGATTTGGCCTACACTCCCCGTGCTGGCCAGATGTGTTGGGGAGGCCTGATTGATGTTTTATAATGTATTCCCTCAGTCGCCTTGTACGACATCTACGGGAAGAGTTGGAGTGGTCCTATTCTACTCTACCGGAAACCACACTGCATACATATGTTTAGTTTTTTTTTTAATTTCCGGGTTAGATTCCCGAGTCGCGTTGAGTTATTCTGAAAATCTATAAATGCAGTTTTTCTTATCTCTAAAGACGACGTTCCTTCTATCTCTTATAGGTTCCGACTTCCCCATACTGACCGGTGTTGATATACCTTATATTGACAACTCTCACAAACATCTCTATTCCAGATCGCAAAGCCTCCATCGCCCTGATGAAGAGTCTTCGCAAGGGCTCTGTCCAACGCCGCTACAGTTCCTTTACTCCATCTGCCTCCGATGACTTCGTCGTTTTCGGAGAGGCGTCCACCACCATGCTGGAAGATAACAACATCTATTCCATATATGGAGACCAGCCTATGCAAGTGGACCACTTCCAGGATATCCAGCTGGAGCCCTTATGGGCTGAGCTCGAGCAGAAACTGATGTTGTAAGGTGACGGAAATAGAAATGACAGAAATATATCGATGGATCAGTTCAATAGGAGAATAACTCGAAAAGACTAAGTAGAATAACTTTTAGGTTATTAACTCTCATACAAATGAGTATACTTTTCTTATGGTTTTAGTTTGTACTTAAACGTTCACTGGACATGCCTTCCCCAATGAACGCCACAACACCCGATCCACAGCCGCTTCTGGTCACCTTCTTCATCCAGGAATAGTAGGGCTTCCGGGGACTGGGGGGCATGGTTTTTGGTTTCTGCTCATGAGGGAGTTTTGCCCATCATGGTAATAGATATTAATGATTTTCTCTTGGAATTACTTACTTAAAACAACATTCTTTGAGTGGTTCCTCTATTGAACTCAACCATAGATATTTGCATTACTTTCAGGCTCATCTTGTGGAAGCCAGTGACAAAAAAATCCACGTTCACTTGTCTATTCCTAACTTTGTCAGAGTCTTGTCTGTAAACGAACTTCTAGCTCACATACGAGGCTTTAGCGAACAATGGCGACATAACTGTCTAAACTAGATGGACTATTTTGAGCATTTCTCCAAATAACTTTGAAACAATTTGCTTAAAAATAACCAATAGTTGTTATCCATTTGAATCGCTAACATAAATTGGGACCAATGTTCACCGTCCACTTAACGGCCTGTTTTAGACGGTTATACCGTAATTTTTCGGCCGCCTGTCTCGTCTATAGTATCTCTAGCATTTCCTATTTATTGGTTATTTCTAATTACTCGTTTATAATGTGAATAAATTCTATCTTCTCACCTAAACATATGCCAATTGGTCCAGGCCCGGTTGACTCAATTTGGAATTGTAAATGTACACATGTTATTAAATGATTTGTTAAAAGAATATGCAGTTGCTAGGTTTACAGGCAAACATATTTTCTAAATTATCTATATTTTGGCTGTTTTATGCCTCGGATTATATACAGTACATAAAATTACAACCTGCAAAGTAAATACCAATTTTTTTACCTATTAGCACAGCGTAGGGTTCTTTAGACAAAAGATGTAAAAATGTCTTCCAAGTAAATTTAAAATTAATAAGTAGTAACATCTTACCTACTTAAATAGCCCCACCGGACTTTGAATGGAGATAACTGGTTTGAAATTAGCTGCCAAAAAAATATAACGCCACCAACTAAAAATTTTGTGTCATAAATTCAAACTAATATTACCTTAAAGCTTTAAAAATATTTTGTTTAACCATTTTTAATGTTTTAAGGCACTTCTTAGTCTACTTATTCATTAAAATTTAAATTGTTGATACAAAATCACCAGGCTTTTTAATTTAGTTCGAGTTATAGATTTTGGCTGCTAACTTAACATTTTTTCGGGTAGTAAATTTATTGGTTGCAAACTTCGCACCGGTATACCGGACTAAAACTTTATAAATATACCCGGGTGAGGACGACAAGTGGTGATTTCTGTCATTTCTTTCATTGGTGGAAAATATCAGAGCTGCGTTGCTAAAGCTGATTTAAAAACAAGTTTACAATTTGTGCCTTAAATATAATTTTGCGTACACTAATTTAAGGACTAAACGAGGATTATAATTATTAATTAATTAATGTTGAATTTCTCAAAAGTGTCTTATTTTACTAATCTTACTAGAAATCCTACATTTTTACGTAATTAATTATGGGGCAAAAAGCGAAATAATTATACAAGTAAGCGGGAATTTATAAGATAAATGGTTTTATAACAAACACAGACGCTTATACAAAATGTTATAGTCTTTAATACTCTGACAAGTTTGACACGAATCGTTATAAAATCAAGTAACATATATTTTTATATTATAACTACTTTGTGTGTTTAAATTAATCGCTTGATATATAAGAAAAGGCTATTTTCCAATATCAATTGCGGAATATATTTTCTCTTTGTTAAATCAAAGATAATTTGTTGATTTTTTTTAGTTTATAAGTTTGAGTGGTAATAACATACCTATTCAAATATATTTGTGTTTTTCTAGTAAATGTGATTGGGGTTTTGTGTGAAATGTCCCTAAAGAGAATTAAGTTGGATTTAACCTGCATACATATTATTCAGCTGACAATCATCATTCATCAGTCTTTTACTAAAATAGTTTAATGAAAGATTTTTTTTTATTATTTGACGAATAAAGTCTGTCAAATAGACTGTACATTGTCAAGTACTAATATGTGAATGTTTTGCAATAGAATGTCAACAGTAAATCTATCTGGAATATATATGTATCTATGTATACTTCATTAATTAAAAAAAAAACTTGTACTTTTTACAAACAATTAGTGACAAATGCGGATTTCTTTTACAAAAATCGTCGGCTTTATTCATGAAGTTATTTTACTTTTGAAAATAAAATACATTTTTATTTTTAATACTGAGATACTAAAAATTACAATGTATCTTTTATTTCAATCAATTTCATTGCGCTTTACAATATTTTGGGTATATTTCAGGTTCTAGATATCCCCACCACATCATACCTACCCATAGGTAGCGATACCTGGCATACAAATTCACTTTTGTAATTATAAATTGCTAAACCATTAAATAAATTATTTTGGCAATAAGTCGATCAATAAATGACTTATCGATCAATTTATTTGCCTAATCCAATAAATTATTCCATCAATTATTACATTTAATTGCTTACAATCCGCATGTCACAGCTTTTTTTATAAAATTGCTTTTAAAACTTCAGACTGACACAAAAATTTCATGCTTTCTTGTGAAATATAGAATATTGTCAGAAATAAATTACGTGAATTGTGATAGTAAAGTTAAACTGGTTCCTTTCGTACTGTCGCAAAATAACATTACTGATCATAATTGAGAGGTAAATAGCGTGAACGTTACACGTATTAATTATGCCTAATGTTATTTACAGCTCATACCATGAAGGAATATAATTTTTCGCACCTCATAAGTCACCTCAAAGTTTTTACCTTCGTGACTGACACTAATTGGTTATTAAATTAGATAACAGATGTCACTAACTGGTTAATAACCAATTATTGTCAATCATGAAGGTGACTTGAGGTGCGAAAAATTATTTTCCTTCATGGTATGACCAGTAGTTTAAAAAAACCGTATTAATTACTTTAACAATAGTACACAAATTCTTCTTGAAATGTATTTAATAAGTTCCTATTTTTTGTGTGTTAATTATTTTAGTACGTACCAGGGGTTAAGTACCAAAATGTTGTTTCTATTTGGCGAAGCAAGGAGGTGTAGTAATATTGCAGAATATTTTATAGTATTTTGTCCAGAAAACCCCATTCGGGTGGTAGAAATTTCCACTGTGAACTGGGGTGCTTAGTAAAAATTTCTTACCGCGTAATTCTATGAAGAATTCTATGTAGGTGGTGATCTGGCATACAAATTCACCTTTTCTAAATATAAATTGCTTAAATAATGTATATATTATTATATCGACATAAATTACTAACACTTGTGAGTTCTATTCTGTAGTTTTTTTCAATAACAGGCTGGGGTTTCTGTACCAAATAATGGGGTAAATTGGAAGTGAGAATAACGACTGTTGTTCGCACTTTCCTAGCTACCAATTTAAGATTCCCACCGACCACATAAACGGTACGGTAGAGTTTTTTGATTTACTGTATTTACTGATTGATTGATCTACCATAAGCAACGGAGACGTCTGAGCACGGAAGGACGATTCTGTTGTTTGTGGGGATCCCCACTATGACCCCCACGCAGCCAGCAATGGGGGTTACCTTATTATATGTGGTTAGTAATGTTATTCCCAAATACCCCACAGGGCTTCTTTAATGGAGATCATTGGGGTATTTGAGAATATATTTATATTTTTAGAAGTTTGTACCAGAATACTCGCTGAGTATTTCTAAGATTTTTTTTTGGTTAATTTTCTACCCTTAGGGTACCGAGTTCTCATTATGTACTAGGTAGGTTACATGGTAAAGTGTTTAGATCACAAATTAAGACTAGAATAATATGCTAGAATAATAACCTTCCGTACCTTACAGGCTTGGGTTCAGCTTATGCTTTAGGCATTTTAAACTGTAATATAACTTTAAGTATTCAGTTCACAAAGCTGTTGCTACACCTTCTTGTTACAACATCAAATTGGACAACAGTTTTTTTTGTTTTGTTTTTGTTCGATTAATATTTTGTTTTTCGACAAAATTATACTTTTATAATTTAATAAATAAATCGTTGATTCTGTATGTTTCGTTTCATTTAAATGCTTGTACAAAAATATATTCAAAGTTACTTATTTAGATTTCTAAAGATTGTTACACAAAAGTATCGAGTATTACCGCTATTACCCTAAAACGCGAGCAAGGAGCGACGATCTGCGTAAGGCGGCTGGCAGGGTGAGAAGAACCGAGGATTGGGTTCAGTGGCGCACCTTGCTTGCGTCATTTTGGCAGAGCCACAGTCTCTGATTTGAAATCTGACCATGCAAAAAAATTGTCCTGAAAAATGTACTATTTTGTACTCGAAAATTAGAATTTGTACTTCAGCCGTTTAAAAGTTATAGGGGTATATTGGTGGCTCTGCTAAAATGACGTCACTACAGCAGGGCCAGCCACGCTATATCTCGGAATCTACAAAAGATATCAAAATTCTGTAATAATACAAAATTTGTACTCGAATTTATCCTCCTTGGGAGAGGCCTATGTCCAGCAGTGGACTCATTCAGGATGATGATGATAATCCTGAAAACGGTAGGGCTTATTCTAGCAACGCGGATTGCAGTTCTGAATAGATAGAACAAATGTCGATAATTAGTCGAATTTACTCGCAAAATTAGTAAGTCGCCGAAAGGATTAGTAAGCTGAAGTGGCAGTGGGTGGGCCACATATGCTGCAGAACCGACGGCCGTTGGGGCAGACGAGTTCTGGAGTGGAGACCGCGGATCGGCACTCGAAGGGTAGGACGCCCCGCCGCCAGGTGGACCGACGACCTAAAGAAGGTGGCCGGTAGCGGCTGGATGCGGAGGGGGGAGGACCGGGTGTGGTGGCGTTCGTTGGGGAAGGCCTATGTCCAGCAGTGGACTTCTAGGGGCTGACATGATGATGATGACTCGCAAAAAACTAGATTTAGCCGGTCCGCCGTTTAAAAGTTATAGGGGTTTGTTGATGACCAAGGCTTATTCCGGCATGGCCACCTAATATCCCCAGAACCACAGTACATAGCGAGCTAAGATTTAGTCGATTGGTCAGGTGAATTAGTCGAACCTAGTCGTAAAAAATCAGATTCGGTCGGTCCTCCGTTTAAAAGGTCAGGGCATTGAAAGTTCCCATACAAAACTAAACCTTATGTTAACCAATATAAAGTCAAAGTCAAGTCGCGAAAAATCAGAATTTGTTGGTATATGGTTTTAGAGATATTTGAGTTTGTTTTCTTTTGTACTGAAAGTATAATATGTTATGTATGTATTCTTATGATGATTGATAATAAATAAATAAATATATAGGGACATTTCACACACGCCCACCTGATCCCAAATTAGGCAAAGCCTGTAATATGGGTATCAGACAGCTGATATACGTACATAAATACATAATATAATATATAAATAACATCCAGTCACAAGGCAAACACAAGTGCTCAGCACACGAATGTTCGCCCTGAGCAGGATTCGAACCCGCGACCCCGAGTTTCGCAGGCAGGTGTACTACATGATTGCATATGAGTACACTTAGTATATTAATACACTGGGTGGGCCTGTTGAAACCTATATCTAGTTATGCAAGAAATTAGTCAATAAGTTTACTAACATAGTATTAAGGCTTTACTAACACTATGGATGTATATCTAATCTGAAATAAATAAATAATAATAATTACATACACAATAGTAATTTTTTTTATCGACTACCTCTTTCTAGGTATTAGCGCTGTGAAGAAAAAACGGTGCAACAATTTTTTTTTTTTTTTTTAAACTTCACGCAACACATCTTTTAAAATCAAACCTTGTCTCACAACTTCTAAGACTGGCTGGATGAGGTCTCTTTTTCAGATAAGCTCGCCTTTGTACATAAGCTTTTAGCAGTAGTTTGTTAAACATATTTGACAATTCTTTGTCGGCTGATCTCAGGCGTAAAGTATTACCATAAACAAACCATCAACACCAGAAACGGCCGAAAGATAGTAAAAGTTGGCGCAACTGTGTCAAACGGGGCCTCCGGAGTTTAAGCTCGAGCAAACGCACGCGCACCGAAAACTGTGGTAATGCCACTGGAATCGTGAAGAGAGGTTCCGTAGCGTTTCATATTGAACTGAACTGAAGTTTGGATATTTTGATGTTTGTTACTCAATCACGCTTCAATGGATCGAGATAAAACTTGGCATAGATATAGTTTAGGTCCTGAAATAGGACACAGGATAGTTTTTATCCTGAAAAAACATATAATTCCTACGGAAAATACATAATAATTTGTGATGTTAAGTTATCCACGCGGACGAAGTCGCAAGCAACATCTATCTACTAATAATCTACAGGCAGTTGTCCGTCGCGCGCTCACTGCAGCTGTTCGGCTCCCTGTAGTGCTATTCTCTAAACTACAAACTCACGTGCGAGTCTCACTCAAGTGACTTCACTCACTTCGAATCCTAATCATTGGTAATTCTGTAAACATTTCAGAGCACTATCGAAGTGAAGTGAACAAAGAGCAAATCCCCCAATGGACAATCCACCTATGGAGGTATTCTATTGGGGAGGCTTTTGTTCAGTAGTGGACGTATTTCGTCTGATGATGATATTATTATGCACAACTAAATTTTAAATAAAAAAAATTATCTCTCTTTTTGATGCACTGTGACAATAATAGTTATATAATACAAGAAATAAAAATAAACTTGTTTTACCAGGGTTAAGACTAAGTAAGGTCAGCAAATCGTTCACGGGGCAATGTATACGCTTCTACAACAAACTACCAGAGGAAATCTTAAATTTAAGATTCACATTAAAAAACAACTTTGTAAGAAAGCCTATTATAAAATAAACGATTATTTGAATGACAAAGATGCCTGGTACTAATGTTAATTCAGCTTCGCAAAATCTTTATTAATTTTATGCAAACTTGATTTTTAAAAGATGTGTTGCGTGAAGTTTGTTGCGCCGTTTCTTCTTTACAACGCTAACACCTAGGAAGCGGTAGTCGATAAAAAAAATGACGTGTATAAATTTACCAAGTGTACTCATATGCAATAAATGATTTTGACTTTGACTTTGACTCAAATATAAATTTAATATTATTTCGTAAAAATAAACATGCTATGTATTTGAGTCACTTCAGGCTCTTTCAGTCTATAGATAGACTAAAAAAAACCTAACCTAAAGTCCCCTAAAACCTCACACGTCTCGATCGCTTCAATATGCAAAGTCAGCTGTGACATACCTGTCCGAGAACCTACAAAAACCTCCATTCAAAAACGAACTGAACCTCCAAACCATAAAGTTGCAATTCATTTGCATAGAAGCCTTTTAAAAATCGTTCGAATTTGAACTCACGCGCCGAGACGCGCATACCGTTTTGAATTCGTTTAATAAAACATTTACATTCAACCGTCAACCTTAGCACAATACAATACAGTTAAATTTAACATGCAGCTCGGTTTACAATCTATTGTAGACTATAATGTTCAGGAAATAAAGTGGTAATTGGAAAGAAAGTGGTAACCCAAAATATGTAGGTCCGAATCCGGTAGATTTGGGAATGTGTGTCGAGGAAGTAGCGCGAGGGGGAAAGGGGGGGAGCAATTATATTAATCCCCCCTTAATAAGGAGGGACCAATGTGATGCAAATTTGTGTAATGTTTTGAAGTCATTATCCAGTACTGAGCTTATTTGATTCGAGCTCTAGAGGTCGTGGGTTCGATTCCCTGTAACTACAAAGAAGTTAAGTACAAATAGATTGACATCATCATCAGGTTATTTTTGTCTCCACTGCAGGAGCACAACCCTCTCTCATCTGCCGGAGACAGACGGAGGATTCGGCCTACACTCCCCGCGCTGGCCAGACGGGTTGGGGAGGCGTGATTGATGTCTTATAATGTATTCCCTCAGTCGCCTTGTACGACATCCACGGGAAGAGTTGGAGTGGTCCTATTCTACTCTACCGGAAACTATAAGATAATATTGTCATAGCCATGTTTAATTCCCATGTTTACAGAAGAGAATCGTACTTTGTCAGACACAACTTATTTTTGTGTATTTTGCAACTAGTCGGCTTCGTAGCCCAGTCGGTAGTACACCTGCCTGCGAAGGTCGGGGCCGCGGGGTCGAATCCCGCCCAGGGCAAACATTCGTGTGCTGAGCCCTTGTGTTTGCCTTGTGACTGGATGTTATATATATTATGTATGTATATCAGCTGTCTGATACCCATATTACAGGCTTTGCCTAGTTTGGGATCGGTGGGCGTGTGTGAAAAGTCCCCTCATATTTATTTATTTATTGTATATATCTATAAAACATCCTCAGCTGAAATACGTCCACTACTAACACATACCTCCCCAATAGAATGCCGCTTTTGGTGGGCTGTCCATTGGGGGATTTGCCGCAATCACCACGCTTGGCAGGCGGATTTGTGGTCGCAGTAATGATCTTAATATACACAGGAGAACCCTACTGAGAATTTCTACATACAAGAAATAGAAATGGACCCAAAACTGAACCCTGTGGCACTCCCTTTAGCACATATGCCTTAGATGATTCAAGATACTTTTTACGTACAACTTTGTTTGATTGGCGATCGCAGTAATGATATTAATATACACAAAAAAACGCTGCTGCCCTTCGCTGGTGAACTCCTCTAGTCGTCTTAACGACTCAGAAAGACTTGGGAGGTGGCCTTATTCTATGCCGGGAACCACACGGTCAAACCACATAGTTTTTGCATATCCGGATACTTTTATATTTCGCCTCAGTTTTCAGTATATAGACTGAATAACTAGCACAGACAGACACTACCATTTTTTAATATTAGTTAATAGCTATGCCCGCGGCTCCGCTCGCGTGGACTACAGAATCTGCTCCCGTTCCTACTCCCGCTCCCAGGTTAATATCTCAGGTTCTAAGTGGCGTACCAAGATGAAACATGCACCAGGTTTTAAGTTAGACAACTGTGAAAACTGCATCAAATTTAATCTAGTAGTTTTTGCGTGATGAGGTAACAAACTGACAGACAGACAACAATTCTAAAAACAGTTATTTTGGCTTCTATTGGCCCTATAAAGACCCCTCATACACATTTTTCTACAATATCTCCCATGTACAGACATAGACCAGTTACAGTTTTATTATAGGTATAGATATTGTACTATATCTATACCTCATTGCTTTTGAGATGTGGTGCTGGAGAAGACTACTTGGTATACCATGGACAGCCATGAGAACAAATGACTCCATTCTTAAAGAGCTCAATATAACAAAACGGCTCTCCACTATCTGCAATGAAAGGACTCCAAGCTTCTTCGGTCATATTGTGCGATCTCCCAAGCACGACCTGGAGAAGCTCATCATTCTGGGACAAGTGGAGGGCAGGCGTGCCAGAGGACGAGCTCCGACGAGGTGGTCAGACCCGGTGAGGAGGTTGGCTGGCGGATCCTTATATGAAGCAGTGCGGCTGGCCAATGACCGCTTTGCGTGGAGGCGCACTTTATACGGTCGCGATCCTCAGCAGTGAGGGAACGACAGAGAAGAAGCGAGCTCTAGAGCTACTAGGAGGTCAGACCCGGTGAGGAGGGTGGCTGGCGGATCCTTATATGAAGCAGAGCGGCTGGCCAATGACCGCTTTGCGTGGAGGCGCACTTTATACGGTCGCGATCCTCAGCAGTGAGGGAACGACAGAGAAGAAGAAGATTGTACTATAACCTCCAGATTGTAAAAGGTGTACACTTTGTGTCAGCATTAATTATGTTAGGAGTGACGAGAGTGTTTTGAGTGACAGTAATATTAGGGTCAACAGTTTAATTAACCACCCACTGCCGCTGGGTACTAAGTACTAACATGCATTAATATGTCGTTATGTTTGTCTCGAGTAAATTGCATACAGATTTTTGCATAACAAACAAAATATGGACGTGTAGAGAGGTGATTTCTGTTTTATTATTTATTATACTTACTGTCTATCAATTACGAGGTCTATGTTTTATAAATTTATAATATAGTAAAACTACTTGGAAAAATTGCCGTGTGGTTTCCGGTTGAGTAGAATAGGACCACTCCAACTCTTCCCGTGGATGTCGTACAAGACGACTAAGGGAATAATACATTAAAAAACATCAATCAGGCCTCCCCAACGCATCTGGCCAGTGCGGGGAGTGTAGGCCAAATCCTCCGTCTGCCTCCGGCAGATGAAGGTTGTGCTCCTGCAGTGGAGACAAAAATAACCTGATGATGAACTGGGGAAAAATAACACCAGGGAAGTCTTACTATCAGTAAGTCTATTGGGAAGGAAATTCCCAGTAGTTCTACTGGTAAGACTACTTGGTAAAACTACTGGGAACAGCCGAAAATTATCTGTTTGAGAGATTACAGCCTGACCGCATTTACTGAAAATGAGTAAGAATAGAAGTTGATTGGGTGAGAAGGAACTAATGTGGGATCTGCTTTGTTAACTGCAGGCGTGTGCCCAGGGGAGTGGGAGGGAGGGGAAGGGAGAGGGCAGGGGTTATGTCATGAATGTCCCTTGGTACATTTATAACACTTTTCATATCGACCACCGCTTCCTAGATGTTCAAATAAAAATTCAGCAACACTTGTTTTTAAATCAAGTTTGTTTACAATATTAAAAGCATTGCGCGAAACTGAAGCAACATTAGTACCAGGTATTTTTGTCATTGAAATATTCGTCTATCTATTTTATAATCATCATCATCATCAGCCTAAATACGTCCACTGCTGGTAATAGGCCTCCCCAATAGAATACCACTTATGGTTAGAGGTTATTTTATAATAGGCTTTCTAAAAAAGTTGATTTTTAATCTGGTAATTTATAATAAACTATTTGAATTTGAATCTGTATGTACGATATCGTCTGGTAGTTTGGTGTAAAAGCGTATATATTGCCCCGTGAACCATTTACTGCGTAATTTTTTATGGTATATTAAATAATTTACCAATAATTTAGAGATAAACGACTCGCTGAACAAAACTCGCTTGGGTTTAGTCATTTTTTAAGAGTTTGAAGGATGATCTCCCCCACTAAATATATGTCAGCTATAAAAAATGAATCCTTTTTTAGACATAGACATACTTTACTTCCGTTACAGGTCAAATAAAACTTTTACACAAGTTAAATAAAATCAAATTATAGACAGGCAAATCAAACACAATCAAATTAATCATCAATAATAATAATAATAATAATAAATATCTCAGACATTCACACCAATTATCCAGTCACATACTAGGCAGAGCCTGTGTTATGGTTACTAGATAACGGATAGACATACTTAAATAAATATACAAACATCCAAGACTTGGGCACAAACATTCAAATTCATCATACGAACATTTGCCCCTAGCGGGATTCGAACCCGCAACCTCCGGCGTGACAGTCCGAGAGCTACCCGTTCCTAACATAAATATAAAAATGTCAAATAAAATTCTTAAAATTACATAAATTAAGTTAATGCTGATAAATTCTGAAAGAACTCTTCAAAGCAATAAAATGCCTGCTTGACAAGCCAGGCGCACAGTCTCTTTTTGAAAATAGGTAATCTCTAAAGTAGTTATTTTTCGAATTTCCTGTTGGAAATGTCTATAGACCATAGCAATACTAATAAATAAATAAATAAATAAATAAATAAATATGTGGGGACATTTCACACACGGCCATCTGATCCCAAACTAGGCAAAGCCTGTAATATGGGTATCAGACAGCTGATATACATACATAATGGACCCAATTCTGAAGGCACACATTTAAAATTTGACAGCACTAAAATTGGTTTCGTCCTTATCTTCATAATACTGTGTGACAAGGATAGCAACAGTTTTAGTGCTGTCAAATTTTAACATTGTGCCTTCAGAATTGGGTCCATTATGTATGTATATCAGCTGTCTGATACCCAAACAGGCTTTGCCTAGTTTGGGATCAGATGGCCGTGATGATATATAACTAACATCCAGTCACAAGGCAAACACAAGTATCTACAACAAATGCTACGTGAACTCCCCAACAACACAAGTTATTTACTCCAGATCAAATCAACAAGCTCCATTTGCGGCGCCTACGCACAACCCTTCCTCCACTCCCCCCGCACCACGTGCGCCGGCGCAGCGCAGTGAAGAGAAATGGCGTGACCTTGTTTCTTGACCCACTGCCGACGTCGCGGGCAAGCACCGACGCACACACGCGCGACACTCAGGGCTTATATTATGGGATAAGTGATGACAGATTTGAAGGATCAGTTCTATAGTATATTAAATGGTTAATCAAGCCTAAGTTACTCTAAGGTTGACTGGAAGAGATCCCTAAGTGGGATAAGTCCGCCTTTGTACACAGTTTAATTCTTATTTTATTATTGTTGTTGTTATTTTTGGTACATACATACAAGCCTAAATACCTCCACTGCTGGACATAGGCCTCCCCAATAGAATACCACTTTTGGTAAGTTGTCCACTGGGGGATTTGCCATGATCACCACGCTTGGCAGGATTGGTGATCGCAGTAATGATCTTAACATACACATACAGGAGAACGCTGTTGTCCGTCCTTGGTGCAATCCCTTAGTCGCCTTGACGACACCCACGGGAAAGATAGGGGTGGCGGATCTCTTCCAGTCAACTGTAGAGTGAAAGGGCTAGTATAATGCGTAAGTCCTTTCACTCTACAGTTGACTGGAAGAGATCCCTAGGTGGGATAAGTCCGCATTTGTATTTTTTTTCCTATTATATTATTTGTTCTTGTTAATTTTTGGTACATAAAGCATTTACAAATAAATATACATGGTTTTAATTAGATATCAATTTTAATATTTATTTCAAACCATTTATAGATATATTAATGAGTAAAACGTGATCCAAAGGTTAATTGGTAGAGAACGTCATCGGCATTAAGTTCGCCTGTTGTACCTAAGTATATAAGTTTGTGCAATTTTCAAACTTCAGGAGTGTTGGAATTTTATGGACGTTTTATAAATAAAAAAAATTATTTCGTTTTTGATATACATAGTTTGATAATCTATTGATTTTTATCACATGCGATTTTTTACAATATAAAATCACTGGTATTGCAGAACAAAAAGTTCTGTCATATAAAAGACATAAACGCGCGCGACTTCAATTTATTTTAATAAATTCATTATGATGCCAGTAAGACAGGTCAGCAGTGGATAATGAGTGGTATATAATGTGGAAGAATTCCCTAACTGGGATAAGTTCGCCTTTTTTACTGTACAAAAATTTACAGTACAATTTTGTACAGTAAATTCTGGTCGGATTAGGTACCCACTTATCCACACCTATTAATACAAATACAGTTCACCACCCATCTCTGTAAACTATTTATTATATTTTAATAAATTATATTAATTTGGTGTCGTGTGGTTTCCGGTAGAGTAGAATAGGACCACTCCAACTCTTCCCGTGGATGTCGTACAAGGCGACTGAGGGAATACATTATAAAACATCAATCAGGCCTCAACCCGGCTGGCCAGCGCGGGGAGTGTAGGCCAAATCCTCCGTCTGTCTCCGGCAGATGAGAGAGGGTTGTGCTCCTGCAGTGGAGACAAAAATAACCTGATGATGAATGAATTATATTAATTTACTCCCCGTATCATTGTTTTTGTACTGTACTTCTGTATTGTATTTTTTTATAGTATTATTGGATCAGTTGTTAATAATTTTTTTATGTGAAATCTACAATTTGGAAAATAGCACAATTTAGATTGTTTAAAGGATGAGGGTATAGGCATCTTCTGGGTAAGCGCGCTCCACCTAAAGCCTCATCATCACTTCCGCGAGACTGAGGTCATACGCAAACCCATCATCAATTTAAAAAAAAACTTGTATTTGGTATTTAAGCAAAATTATCTAAAAGTATAATTATATACTGGGCTCGATTCTGAAGGCACAACGTTAAAATTTGACAGCGCTAAAATTGGTTTCGTCTTTATCTTCATAATACTGTGTAACAAGGATAGCAACAATTTTAGTGCTGTCAAATTTTAACGTTGTACCTTCAGAATCGAGCTCACTGTAAGATTTTTTTGGACTCCACTGAACTAAACTACTTAGTTCATAAATATAGCAAAGGTATAGGAAGTTCATTGCCGATCGGTTTCAAAGCATTAGCATTCCGTGCTGGGAGCTAGCACGTCGCCTAGCATGCCGCCTGCGCGGGCGCACGTGTCGCCGCGTGTGGGTGTGGGTCGCCGCACACCGACGCGCGCCTACACTGTCACACGGTCGGACAGATGTGTGCGTTAGGAAAGCTGCGAGGCTGTTAGCTAGCTATTACTATAAGTAATCAAGTTTAGTAAAGTTTTATGTTCATAATGTCATTAAAAGCCTTCATAAAGAGATACAGCCTCAGCTTTTCCCATAAATTTGTTGGAACTTCGATAAATTTTAACACTTTGTAAATGTATGTATTCTTTTGTTTTAAGCTGTGTGATTCCTGGCTGAGAATATGACACTGACATAATTAATTAGACTAAAATGTATGCATGTAGCCTGCACATTTTGCGACTTGCACATTTGGCTATGGATCCATTTTTATTCTTAATTATTTTTGTATCTTTTTGGTTTGAATTTTTTTTTTATAATGTAATTGTCAATAATTTAATTAATTAATCTATGTCAAACAGAGTTCTCTAATCATTTAAATTAGGAGGCTGTGCCTTTGCCTTTCCATTTAAAATAAAATATATAAATAAAGGGTCCACGCCTCCAGAGACCTCAGGGCTGGCGCCTACCTCGCACAACGTGTAAGCCTGGCAATCCAGCGAGGTAATAGCGCCAGTGTTCTAGGGACTATGCCTCACCACGAGGGCTTGGACGGCGTACACCTGTTGTAAATAATTGATTTTCTTATAATTACTGTATTTTTAAACTTTCGACCAATCGGTTTGAACTAAAACTAGACTTACGAACGAAGTCGAATTTCAGTAATCCGACTTTCGAATTTTGAATTTGTAGTTATAAATAAATTTATAATACTAGTAGGGTTTTGCATATTACGGCGTTTAACTCCTCACCTGCATAACTGATCCAGCATGACGGCACTGACTGCCATATTTCGATTGTCATCGCTGGGTAAGTGTGTCGCCGCGCGAGAGCGAACGTAGGTACTGTTATTCGCCGCCCCCCTTTCCCCTCTCCCCCCCACCCGCGTCGTGACTTTTACTTTTACTCCTCCCCCCTGCCTCCTCCCCTGCCGTTTGCCTAGAGCTGTGTTTGAGGAAAACAATTGGCGATTTGTGCGTTAAAAGTAAAAGAGCTTTTCCCAATGATTCTGTCTCCTCATCATCAGCCTACATACGTCCACTGCTGAACATAAGCCTTCCCAGTAGAATGCCACTTTTGGTGTGCTCTCCATTGGGGGATTTGATATAATCACCACGCTTGGCAAACTGATTGGTGATCGCAGTAATGCTCTTAATATACACAGGAGAACGCTGCTGCCTGTCCCTGGTGCAATCCCTTAGTCGCCTTGACGACACACGGGAAGATTTGGAGCCCTATTCTAAGCCGGGAATCACACGGCACAATATTTAGTATTTTCTCTATCAGTATTGCGTACTGCCAGCCGTGCTCTGTTTTGCGGGCGACGTTAAATTGGCGTAGTAATATTTAGTTAGCAGCACTAGCTGTGCCCCCAGCTCCTCTCGCTCGCGTGGACTACAGATTCCGCTCCCTGTACCACTCCCACTCAGACCCTCAATCCCAATCCTGATCCCGCTCCCATCCCACTCCCACTACCGCTCCACAGTAAAAATTTACTTGATTAATATCTCAGGTTCTAAGTGGCGTATCAAGATGAAACATGCACCCATTTTAAGTTAGACCCCCAGCAAGACCACTGTGAAAACTGCATCGAATTTCATTCAGTAGTTTTTGCGTGAAGAGGTAACAAACATACAAACAACAATTCTAAAAACAATGATTTTGGCTTCTATTGGCCCTAGTTCTAAAAACAATTATTTCAGCTTCTATTGCCCCTATAAAGACCCCTCATACACATTTTTCTACAATATCTCCCATGTACAGACATAGACCAGTTACAGTTTTATAATATGTATAGATTCTTTGCCCAAGCCTTCATTCTGTAACAATTGAACCTAGATCTATTTATACCTAGCAACACCACGATTTCTATTCGAAGCGTGAGAAACAATTATAGCAACACCGAGCCCACGATTCACCTAGATTACAAAAAAGTGCACTGTAACCTTGACATGTGGCCTTAAACCGCGCTTCCGTTCGCGCGGAAGCTGCGCGGGCGCAGAGAGCGAGACGTCAGCGTGCGAGGGGGACGCAGGCATGGAAAGTGTGCCGCGGCACGGTTAGCGCTTCACCGTGATACATCCGTGAACTGAACTATGACAGCTTGGGAATGAGGGGCTCCTTTTTAGTTGTTCGTGTATGATATACTAGAGAAACTGCCAGGGAAGTATTGAAGACGTCTTCATTTGCTTTACATACAAAGCAATCCTTTGAACACATCCGAATTTTATATCCAAGACGCTAGTCGGAAATACCACTACACGTATTAGAGGACGAAACTGTGAGTGAGACTAATCAAAAAACTCAGTCACTCAGCGGGCTATGGAAAGAGCTATGCTCGGAGTCTCTCTAAGGGACAGGATCCGAAATGAGGTGATCCGCCAGAGAACTAAAGTCTTCGACATGGCTCAAAAACTTAGTATGTTGAAGTGGCAGAGGCTGGTCACATCTGTTGTGGCAGTAGGGATTTTAGGTCCCTCCAGCCAGCAGGTAGGGTAGTGGGTTCAAGCAAAGCAAAGTAGTTTTAGTTCAAAATATTTATTGCCTTCCTCGTTCGTCCTAGTCTGAGTTAAAATATATATATGTTTCTGACACTGGCCTCAACAGTACGCAAGCCTTGTAAGGTCCTCCTCATCCGGTCCAGTAGAAGCGGGACACGTCCGTCCAATATAATAGATTATTCTGGAGATATCAGGAACGTGCTTCGGAAAATAATGTGATGGTAGTCTGGAACCTTGTACTGGAAACCCTAGTGGGTTATCCAGCACTATTAAAACTTTAGAAACAAATAGGACCGAAATAGGTAGATATTCTTGTAAGCCAGGAAGATATTAAAAACGTAAGTAGTGTGCCCAGCGATGGTGCGAGTGCGTATGACGATCGAAGTTCACAATCTACCTGTTTGGCAAGAACGCGAGTGTTTTAAGTAGGGATCCGCGCCACGATGCGGCGGTTTGGAAACCATTTCGCGAGGAATAGATTATGCAGCTATAATTTAAGGTTCCGAATATAGTTATTATTTATAATTTAGTTTAGGTATTTTAAGTAGTTTATGTAGCTAGGTAGTTTATGTAATTTAGATAGTTATTAGTTTATAGTTTTTAGTTTTATTATCAATTGGTAAAAATAGGTTAGTAGTGTCAGTTTTAGTTATTGTTAGTATATGTAGTATATATAATATTTAATATGTAACGATTTAGTTATTATTAGTGTATTAGTTTTAATTAATATGTAACGGTCCTAGGCGCAACGTTACACTGTCGGAAATCCGATTGCAGTTGGTTTAAACGAGTTATATGGAAATAAGCGGTTTCTGAATCTAGAGGTCTGGGTTTACTACATTTTAAGACTGGTTTGGTTAGGTACGTCAGTTACTGATGAGCCTAGAATTCAAGCCAGGTTGGAGAGATAGTGTACTCGATGAAACATTGTTGCTGCTTGTAGTTAAAGGTTCTCATTTCTCGGAAGACGAGAAACTGAGAGATACTGAATTATCTGGGTTATTAGATACTAGAATTTAAGGCGAAGAAGGTTCTCTTTTGGTTTGAAAGCGTTACCGACCACAGTTAAGAGCTTCTGAACTGCCTTCAGCCTTTGGCATGTTTTAAACATGTTTTTTATGATTTAAAATATGTTTTTTATTTATTTATTTATTTTAACTCTTTATTGCACACACACACAGATAAAACAAAAATAATACATTAAAAAAAAAATACAAGTACAAAGGGCGAACTTATCTCTGAGAGAGATTTCTTCCAGCAGACCCGCGAGAGAGATAATTGAAATAAGAGAGGCGGACATAGTATGTACGTAAATAAAAAAAAACATATACATACATACACACATTTTTTATTGTTTAAAACTGTTTAAATTGTTTAAAACATGTTTTACATAAAAAAAAACTGTTTTTTATCCAACCCCGTCTGGAGATTTAAATTGCTTTTATTGTCGCTAACCTTTCTTATGTGGTACTTATGATGATGATTTACGTACCCTTAGATGAAAAGTTTCTGTTTCTAAAGTTATGTAGCAAGGATTCTCATTGTCAAAGTTCCAGTCAAATTTTAAAGGCTTGTCCAAACTAATGCCTCCTCTGCAAAAGGAGTTTGTATGAATTCGCATGTGTGTATTCACGTCTAGAAGTCGTAACTGCTGCGATCTATATGACACTGGGGTCTCCAGGGCGTTCGAATTCGGACAAATCATAACGTGAACAATCTACGAACGGCATTGTTTTTAAATTGAACTCGATTTATTTAAAGAGTTGGAACATTATCAAATAAGGAAGAAATGGTGATAAGTGTGACAAGTTGTCTCTGCCTACCCCTCTGGGACTACAGCGTGAGCAATTATGTTTTATGTTAAAGAATTCTTGAATAAAAATAAATAAAACTTACCATATTTGTAACTTGTAATAATATTTTAACTTACTTTTGATATATTATTATGATTTACTTTACATTTTGACATAGTAAAAAATAAATAAAATTTTACTTGCATTGACATTTAATTTAATGCAATATTAACTTGCTGTATAATTAATCCCATCCCACTAATATTATATATATATAAAAGTTTCAATGTTTATATGTTTGTTACTCAATCACGCTTCAACCACTGGACGGATCTGGATGAAACTTGGCACACATGTAGGTTAGGTCCTGGAATAGGACATAGGATAGTTTTTATCACGAATATACATCTTATTTCTACGGGATATACATAATAATTTGTGATGTTAAGTTGTCCAAGCGGACGAAATCGCAGGCAACAGCTAGTACAAATATATGAAGATATCATGTCTATGTCGATTACTGTCCACTTCTGTGAAAACGCGAAATTATTCATACTTGAGAACGAAACTCGCTGACGCATTGGCTTGAATAAGGCTTAATATTTAATCTCTTAAATGACTGGTGTTCCTAATTTTATAACTTATCAAAAACCCATTAAATAAATCGGCAACATAACTTACACCCGTGAAATCTAGGCTAAGTATAACATAAGCTGGCTGGTTTTAACTTAACTAATGTTGCATACTCGCGAAGATGTTCAAACTCTGCAATTAATCAAGTTAACCCAAAACTGTAGTCGCAATGTAAAGGTCAGGCGATGCAATGTATGAGCGCAGAGCGGATTCACTAATGACTTTTTGATGCAAGACTTTATTGAAGAGGGTCGTCTTTCATTGCGTTACCAATTCAGTGTTACTTTGTCACTAATGGATAACAAATTACCTTTTTAAAGCTAATTAAGTTCGTGTAACACAGCGGTTCTAAAACTATTGTTTTGCGCAGAAACGTGGACACTGACGGTGGGCCTGATCTACAAGCTCCAAGTCGCTCAGCGAGCTATGAAGAGGACTATGTGTAGGGGTTTGTTTGAAAGATATGATTCGTAATAAAGAAATCTGACGAAGAACGTAGGTGATCGACATAACTGTAAGGATTAGCAAGCTGAAGTGGCAGTGGACAGGTCAAGTCTTTCGCAGAATCGACAGCCGTTGGGGCAGACAGGTTCTTGAGTGGGAACCGCGGATCGACTGATGACCTGACGAAGGTGGCCGGAAGCGGCTGGCTGCGGAGGGCGCAGGACCGGGTGTGGTGGCGTTCATTGGGGAAGGTCTATGTCCAGCAGTGCGGATATTATGATGATGATGATACCCTGATGTTAGTCATATATCTGTCACATATTGCTACACATACTTCATTTTTTTTACTGTTGTTTCATATCTTTTTTTTTCCTTTTCTTCTGAAACATGTCCGTTCTTAATTAATTATCTTACGTGAAAGCCTGTTATTAGCTATACTAAAATGTTATCATATAAACCCCTATTGTAATACTGCAAATGTTTGTAAGCTGTTGGTTTTCCAAATAAAATAAAATAAAATACTAGTATAAAAATGACGTGACGTTATATATGTAGTGCTTTGCTTTCGTATAGACATTCTATAATTGAAATATTTTCAAAGAAACAGCCACAATCCGAATTAAGTGACCAGCCCTAGCACCTTATCTAATAACAATAAAGTTAAAATTAGAATGAACTTGGTCATTTATGAAAGGAACGTCACTAATCGGTAACTTATGATAAAATGTAATATTGAAATATTTCTATCGAAAGGTCTACACGCCATCTATCGGGTCGCGCGGGAACTACTTATCGAATTCCAATTTGTCTAACGTTTGTCTTGCGTGCCGATAGGCGAATAATAATGTCGCCATATGTAAAAAAATCTCTCAATTGTATTTTCCTAACTGGAAACACAGCACTCTCTTTCCTTCGGAATTCTTGGTTTAAAGACAATACATACAAAATTGAGTCTACCAAACCCTCTTTTATTAAGCCACGGTAATGACGGTCACATAAATGTCGATAATATGGGATCCCTTCAAAATGGTCATTGGAGAATGGAGTTTGTTAATCACACGATAAGGCCCATATCTACAATACCACTTGTATAACCATAACAACATTAGGTACTCCTTTCTTACCTTTCGTCGCTTGCACCGCGTCTTAAAGGTCAGAACACAAGTTCAAGTATGAAGGGCGCCGCTCTGCGCACGCGCACGGACATTTGCAAGCATTTCACTTGATCCCGCGCATGCGGTAAAGGTCTCCGTGACCTTTCATTCGGTTCGCAAGTTTGTTGACCGATTGTACTGTAAACTTAGATTGCGGTTCCCGGCCTAGAATATGGCCACTTCAAATATGGATGTCGTCAAGGCGACTAAGGGATTGCACCAGTTACTGGCTGCTGCTCTTCTAGCGTGGTGATTATGGCAAATCCCCCAATGGACAGCCCACCAAAAATGGCATTCTATTGGGGAGGCTTATGTTCAGCAGTGGACGTATGTAGGCTGTGTGATAGGTTTCTGTAACTTTTCTATATTCGTTATAGAAATGTAGTTAGAACTCTAGTATATATTATCTTTGATTATAATCAGATATCGAAGTTATGCAGTGCATTCTTAGACTTCTGTACCTTTGACGAAATACATACATACATAATGCCCACGCCTTGGTCCCAGAAGGGTAGGTAGAAACGATGGATCGCCACTTTGAGCGATCCTGACACACCTTACTAGCCTCACTCACATCCATCAACCTTTTCATGCGCCTCCTTTTATTCTTCTCACTGCGGACCCCAGCCTTTTTGAAGACTAATTTGACCCTTGAACGTCCTCCTAGGACGACCTCTAGCTGTAATTCCTTCCACATTCGAACTGTATATTTCTTTGTCACTCTTCTTCCTTCTTCTTTGACGACGAAATGTTAATGTTAACATGGATATTCCGTGCTTTATTTAAAAAATTGTTTCGGAATCCCGTGATATCGACTAGCCTGGTCGTAAGCGTACCGACATCCCGGAGTTGGGCGACCTTCGGACAATGTTAGCTTTACCGTGTTATGAAGTGGACAATTATTTCCCTACACATCACGTCAAGTGGTACCACGGGGCGAAAAGCGGACGAAGGAAAGTTACTTTGCGACGCTTGCCGGGATCGCGCAAAGTGGCGATACTTAATCGTCTCTGCCTACCCCTCTGGGATCGTGAGCATTATGTATGTCTTTGTATATTGACAAGCCGAGTCACAGTTTTAGCCTAAAGTTAGACATCAGATGTTACAATAATTAATGAAATCCCGTGAAAGGAATGTCCATATTAATCTACCGTGACATATATTCGGCATGAGTAGAGAGAAAAAAATATATTTTTATTCACAACACAAATTACATTGATTATACAAACATGGCCGTGTGGTTCCCGGCTTAGAAAAGGGCCACCCCTATCTTTCCCGTGGGTGTCGTCAAGGCGACTAAGGGATTGCACCAGGGACGGGCAGCAACGATTTCCTGTGTGAGTATGTTAAGATCATTACTGCGATCACCAATTCTGGCAAATCCTCCAACCAAAAGTGGTATTCTATCGGGGAGGCCTATGTCCAGCAGTGGACGTATTTAGGCTGATGATGATGATTTTTATACATACATTAATTAAATTACATAAGATTGTAGTGTATGTATACATATATGTAGTTTATGTGTACACGTATGTATGTCTACTACTATTATTAACCTCTCTCTTTCCAGACAAGGTTTGGCTGGAAGAAATCTCTTTTAAGAGACATCTGTGTATACGTCCTCTCCATCTGTGTACATATACATACGATTCTGTTAAAGTTAGGAAATATTTCTCAAGAACATATTCTTTCTCAATTGAAGTCTTTTCATTCTGTGTGCCATACAATTAAACATAAAAAAGCTAACAAATCCTTCTCCGTACTTATAAGACCTGTAGGTCAAAGTCTTTACTGCACTTGGCTTCGTTGAGTGGTTTTCGTGTTGATGCAAAATTCTTGTCGCGTGCACTCAATTACATGAGCTGCATTCGTGTGAAATGTGATACAGCCACTGTGACTGTGGACTTAGGATGTTATAAATTACCGTGGTGGCAGCCATTATGGAAACAGTGATATTATATATTTGGTGTTTCTTTTTATTCAGTTTTAGTAATATTTTGTGCGCAATGATCACCACTGTACTCACTTTTCCAAAATTTTATTAAAAATTTGTTCATCATTTGTTTTTCATTTCATTTTTATCAGCTCAATACACTTGTTATTGGGTATTAAATTAGTTGCAAAAATCTGTGTGGACGGAGAAATACTACGAGACTACATTGGGACTGTGAGGTAAATGCAACTATAGAATTCATATCATTGACTGGATAAAGAAAATAATTCTTGGCATCATATGATATTAGGTGGGCATTTTATGAAAAATATTAAGGCGAGTTTAAAAAAAAGTCTATATTAATGTGACGACGACCTCCGTGGCGGAACGGCATAGCTCTAGGACTGCCACGCCGGAGGTTGCGAGTTCGAATCCCGCTAGGGGCAAATGTTCGTATGATGAATATGAATGTTTGTACCCAAGTCCTGGATGTTTGTATATTTATTTAAGTATGTCTATACGTTATCTAGTAACCATACCACAGGCTCTGCCTACTTTGGGACTGGATAATTGGTGTGAATGTCTGACATTCTTTTTTATTTATGTATAAACTCATAAATTAATATAAATATTTACATTATATAATCTATATATATCTCATTTAATAATCTATAATTCTTCCGTCTTAAACTTACCAGTAAAATAAAACACTGATAATATCATTTCTTTATTGTATACTGAGCCAGATCCTGAAGGCACAAAATTAAAATTGGGCAACACTATTTATTCATTATTTATTCATTATTTCTATCCCTATCACTAAATATTATGAAGATAAAGACTAAACTAGTATTAGTTCTTTCATATTTAAAATGTATGCTTTTAGAATCGGGCAAATTATCACCTATCCTACTATTATAAATGCTAAAGTTTGGATGTTTGTTACTCAATCACGCTTCAACCACTGGACGGATCGTGATGAAACTTGACACATATAGGTTAGGTCCTGGAATAGGACATAGGATAGTTTTTATCCCGAAAAATATCCCATTCCTACAGGAAATACATAATAATTCGTGATGTTAAGTTGTCCACGCGGACGAAGTCGCGGGCAATAATTATAATTATTAGTACTAAGAGTGAAAATGAATGTCAATATCAATCCACTGTGGCATAATTTCGTAAATAGTAATTGCATAAATCATCATCATCAGGTTATTTTTGTCTCCACTGCAGGAGCAACAACCCTTTCTCATCTGCCGAAGACAGACGGAGGATTTGGCCTACACTCCCCGCGCTGGCCAGACGGGTTGGGGAGGCCTGATTGATGTTTTATAATGTTTGATCTTGTGTAACTTGCGGTTTGGTTTCCGGTAGAGTAGAATAGGACCACTCCAACTCTTCCCGTGGATGTCGTACAAGGCGACTGAGGGAATACATTATAAATTGCATAAATGACACTGGTTAATTATAATCCCTGGTTACTATAACCTTTTGTTTCAACTGTGAGACGTTAAAATACCCAAGTCCTAAGTCACAGCAGCGGCGTTGTACGTGCGTATAGTAGGTGCCTGGCGCGGTGAAATCAAACCTCTCTATGTAAGTGGGTTGGTGAAAGAAACTCTTGCGCGGGCGCAGCTCGTAGCGCCGCGAGCTGCGGGCTGGTAGAGTGCGCAGAAACAACGTGACAGTTTGCTTTTGGAATTTTTATTTCAAGGTATTTCGAACATATTTAAAATTTGACAGCACTAAATTTAGTTACGTCTTTATCTTCATAATGCTGTATGGTAGGGACAGCAACAATTTTAGAGCTGTCAAATTGTAACATTGTGCCTTCAGAATCGGGTCCACTGTTTTGTTAATTTATTTTACACATGGCCGTCGTTTCTGAAGAGGCTTACAGAGTCTCTACCAGGGATCGGAATAAGGTAGTTACATGTAGGTACTTACAACGAAAATATAGCACGGAAGATTAATATAGACTCGGTTCAATTCAATTACTCGTTATTGCACGATAAAAACAAAGGTACAATAATAAAGTAGCTTACATATACATCTAGGCGTTCTTATAGCTAAAAGCGATTTCTTCCAGACAACCTACTATCCTTTTCTCGGGATTTCATTAAGTGTATTAAAGAAAATCTTAGTAGTCATCATGTCAGCCCTTAGCCGTCCACTGCTGGACATAGGCCTTCCCCAATGAACGCCACCACACCCGGTCCTCTGCCCTCCGGATCCAGCCACTTCCGGCCACCTTCTTCAGGTCGTCGGTCCACCTGGCGTCCCACCCTGTACGTGCCGATCCGCGGTCTCCACTCCAGAACTCGTCTTCCACAACGGCCGTCCATTCTGCGGCAGATGTGGCCCGCGCCTACTGCCACTTCAGCCGGGTATGGTGGCGTTCATTGTGGAAGGCGTATGTCCAGCAGTGGACGTCTAAAGGCTGACATGACGATGATGACATAACACTACCAAATTCCGATCACTGCCCATTACATTAAGGTTAACTGGAAGAGATTCCTAAATGGGATAAGTCCGCCTTTGTACACAGTTTAAGTTCTAATTTATTATTGTTGTTGTTGAGATTTTTGGTACAATAAAGCGTTTACATACATACATTTTCATAGAAACTAATTATACAAAGGAATTATTTAAATCTATTTACAAATTAACCGGAACCGCGTCCATTAAGTTGTTAACGATGCAATCCAAAGTAATTAACTAATGTTGTGCAACTATTTTAATTTGCCGACAACTTGGGTTCAGCTGATATCCTAGTGTAAGACGGAGGGTTCCCCGACTTAGTTAGATTCACTTAATTTTAGAGTTATTTTTACCCACCCACGGCGTCATACATGCGACTAATTTATTGTAGGGCTGCTCCACCCAGTGTGAGAGTAAAGTCGATCGAGAGAAGGACAACGATAAGTCAACAACATTAGTGTTTTTCTTTCTAACTTATATCACTGGCATAGGCTCTTTGACATAATCAAATTTGATCAACATGTCAGAATAATGTTTTTGCGTACCTTACCTTTTATTGACGTGTGAAGGTGACAGGTGATAATGCTCAGGAGAGTTTTCCACGCGTGTGTCTCTGTGTGTGTGTGTTTGCTGTCGCAAAAATGTCGTTTGTGTGCATTATGACAATTTTCACATCCGACTTTCTTCCGAGTCACGTGGGCTTATGTGAACTTGGGACTCTTTCTCGGCGCTCACACCTTTGTTTGACTTATTGATGTCTAATATGACCTAGAAATGATCTTTAGAAAACTGTATAAACTAGAAATAATTGATTGTATAGTCTTAACGATTTTCTCTAGTGTAATGTAAAATAAAGAGTATGAATAATACATAATAGAGTATCGTAAATATCCTACAACTGAACATATTTTACTATGAGAGTATTATTAATTGTAAGTCACAATCATTATCAGTCAAAATTCATCCACTGCTGAACATAGGCTGTTGATGGGCAACATTGGGGGATTGGTCACAATGCCCACGCTTGACAGATGGATTTGTGATCGCAGTAATGATCTTAATATACACATAAGAATGGTACCGAGAATTTATACATACAAGAAAAAGAAATGGACCCAAAACTGAACCCTGGGGAACCCCCATTCACACATATGCCTTATATGATATAATTCCGTTTATATCAAATGTTCGATTACGTTTATATAGAATAGAAGTATGTAATTGATGTTAACGTGCTAATAATTTTCTGTTGGATGCACTGTAACAATAACAAAAAGGATAGAAACTTATTTTACCACGATTGGGACTTAGTAAGGTTAGTAAAACTTTCAATGTATATGCTACTATAACAAAGTACCAGAAAATATCTTACATATGATGAAGAGAATGTTTATTATTAAAAAACAACTTTGCCAGAAAGCCTTTTATACAAAATAATAAACAATTATTTATGACAAAGATGCCTGGTACTAATGTTGCTTAAACTTCGCACAATCTTTATAATATTGTATACAAACTTGATTTTTTGCTGGAAGTTTTCTGCACCGTTTCTTCTTCAGAACACCAACATCTAGCGGTGGTCGATAAACATAGGATTTTGACTCTCGACTAGACTCTTCCTAATCTCTGTATCACTCTAAAGATATAGGAAATATTGTAAGGAAATATTGTCTACTTGTTTAGTTAAGTTTGGATTCATATTAAATGATATATATAAAGGATGTTTATATATAAGAAAACAGAACAAAACAAAAGTATCGTTAACAAAAAATCTCCATTTATTTTACATTAATTTACAATTTATTTATGTATTGGAAAACCTCTCGAAAAATATAACATTTTCTATTATAAAATACAACATTATATTAATTAGAACTTACTTGCTACTTGCGGACATCTACAAACGAATATTGGAAGGATTTACAATTAAATAATTACAATAAATACTTAACACTACATACGTACTAAAAAAAGGTACTTTTTAAAGGTCACTCTACACTGGCTGTGGAAAACGCCGCGTGTGAAACACTTCTATTCAAAGCTTACAAAACTATATCAGTATCTACACAAAACTTTAAAATAAATACGTGTAATTTGCATTTATTTTAAATTTTTATTACGAACACCCAATTATTTCTTAAATCTGTTTTGTAGATATTTAAAATAAAAACCTTAAAGTTAAAAATAATAATTAATTCCAGTAAGCCTTAAAAGTTAGTGTCCCAGATCTTTATTTTCTCACATTTTATAATATTCTGTATTAATACGGTTATCTGTTAATATTACCAACTAGTTTCTTTTGAAAATAAAAACACCAATTGTTAATGTTTGCATTTAAGACCAAGTGGTGCTGTTTTTTTCCCGCAGCGTTTCACAAACGCGCGTCTATTCCACAGTGCGTAGCTTGGTTTCCTAACCAACCCGACCGCAACCCGCCGACCGGCATGCGGTTGCCGTTTGACAGCAAAACGCTATATATGAAACTTGCCTAAAAATACCTGCTTACTAAAATATTAGTAAGATTAAAACTCAGCCTGAATGAGGATCAACTACATAAGAATACTTTAGATTTTTAATTAGTATGGCGCATGCGCTATGCATTGCAGAGAATTTTATTTTTAAAATTATGAAAATCCATCTAGCAATGACGAAGTTTAAAGTTTATTCAGCTTTTCAAAACGCGCGCGCTTTCTATGTCGACGTCACTTGTTATAATGTTCTCGCCCTCTCGCTCTGAGTTCATTTACCGCTCTGTATCCCGCGTGTTATATAACAGCAGACTGCGCTAGTGTGCTGCGCACACTTCGTCCCGCGACGCAACGGATGACGTGACTTCCTGTCACTTCCGTTATAGCACTGAAATTGCTGTATCTCTGTCATTTTTGATCCGATTTAAATATTTTTTTCATAGTATTTATTGGTTTTTATTCCGCTAATATCTGCATACTTAATAAAAAAAAACGTAACTGATCCTCATTAAGGGACAACCATGCCACAACAGCGGTTTTCGGTCTTACAGCAACCGGTCCGGCCGCAACCCAACGAGTAGAAACCGTCTTGGCCTCAACCAGGAATGTAGCAACCTGCGCTCAGGATTGTACGCATGATCTCATTTCAATGTTAATTGGAATGTTCATAGCAAAATAGATTTTAGATGATGAACTGAAAGATGAAAATGAAAACTAAATTATTGGTTAGTTGTCGATGTAATATTCTAAGAAGTGTGATAAGAAATAGTATTGGAATTATTAATTTATTTCAAAATTTACAATTTGTGACGAATATGTTAGATAATTAAGAGATATGTAAAAGAGGTAATTCATATTTGATTTTTAATTATGAATCCTGCTATACCTTCGGTCCAGGAGTTTGAATGTTTATGTAAACATTAAGTAGACTACAATTCAAAGCATCCAACCATTTATGACAAAATTTAGAATTTAGTAAATGATAAATTAATGTGGTCTGGCACGTCTGGCCTTCCTGGCACGACCAAATTGAATACGCTGTAACTCTAGACCTCTAAGGAGTAAGATTTTCAAAAGTCGCAGTACATCTATTCTATATCTATACTAATATTATAAAGAGGTAAACTTTGTGAGATTGAAGGGGGTAATCTCTGGATCTACTGAACCGATTGTGAAAATACTTTTACCAATATAAAGACACGTTATTTAAGAGTATCATAGGCTATATATTAACCCAAAAAATTAAAAGACTTTTTCGTGGTAGTCGGATTTGCAAAGTAAGTCGGAGAAAAAACTGTCGAACGAAAATGTTTCTTACGATCGCTGCCTTAACGATGAGAGATATATGATTGTGTTTTAGAGAAAAGTTGTAGAGCTTAATAATGCCTACAAAAAACGTCATTGATAGTATATATCTATCTTTTATATTTAAGTCACAAAAAGTAGTTTTTTATATTAAATTTATTTTTTAAATTGTTGTCATTTTTATTGGTCATATTATCAACAATTATGAATTCTTATCGAAATAAGTATATTCATCATCTCAAGTGTCTAAAACAAAAGACTTTTCCCTTTTACTGTATGTAATTTGGACAAATGGTTAAAGAGATAATACGATATAGGTATGGAATCGCGACCGTGTCGTAATCTATTGAGTGATATTTCTATTAGACGGCAACACGTCAATCTACAGCACCGTAGACCACATATACAGCCCTCGTGCCTTGCATTTGTGGACTACGAGAAAGCCTTCGACTCCATCGAAACATGGGCTGTTCTGGAATCTATGCAGCGATGCCAAGTCGATTGGCGATATATCGAGGTGTTGAGATGCCTGTATAACGCTGCCACAATGACCGTTTAACTCCAGAATCAGCAGACAAAGCCAATCCAGTTGCAGAGGGGGGTTAGACAGGGTAATGTTGTATCTCCGAAACTACCAGCGCACTGGATGATGTCTTTAAAACACTGAACTGGAGGGGACGGGGCATAAGTATAAACGGCGAGCACATCTTACACCTTCGATTTGCAGACAACATCGTTATGATGGTAGAGTGCATTGACTGGCACGCGCAGGGTGGGACGCCCCGCCGCCAGATGGACTGACGACCTAAAGAGGGTGGCCGGAAGCGGCTGGAAGCGTAGGGTGGAGGACCGGGTGTGGTGGCGTGCATTGGGGAAGGCTTATGTCCAGCAGTGGACGTCTAAAGGCTGACATGATGATGAGGATGACGTCAATCTATTTATTTAGAAATAAATTGCTCTATCACCAAGGAAATTTTTGCGGAAAAACCGAGAAAAATGTTTACCGCCCAACGAAGTGGGCACGGGTCAGCTTGTTTAAAATAAAGAAACTTTTTCCATGGAGAAAAATCGTCTTTGGTCGTGCTATAAGACAACAAACAGTGAATTTATGTGGACCCATTTTCAGAGTGAAATTTTTTGGCATTCCGATAGTTGTCACAAATGTATGGGTACTTTGAAATTAATTTTGTCGAAAATTGTTCCAGTAAGTCTAACTAACTGTGCGATGCAATTTAAATTGATTTCGCAAGGTACATAATAACGAATTAAAAATGAACTGCGATACTTAAGGATGAGCTCGTTAGAATCTAAAACCGATGATCCGTATGCCCTAAATACGTAAGGTCGAAGTTATGCAACACCGGACAGTAGGCCGGAACCTCTCGTACGGTCGACCACACGTCCATCTAAACACCCGACTCCTTCCTCAGCAGTAATAGCAGCTATATCCAACTAGTATAATAAAATCGAAGGGACTGTCTGTATAATAATTTGTGTGCCTTGAAATTCAGATGACTGATATTAAGCGATTGCTAGACGAAAATCTAAATTTTAAAACTGGAAATTGGATGGAAAGCTGTTATTAAAAATAATTTTTACAGATTTTTCCCCAAGACACATTGACATTGAGAGACCTTATTTTGAGCACCAGTGTATTTTTATATTAGAAACATTAACATTGAAAAATCACGTTTTCAAAAAAGTCAATCTCAAAATTTTAAAAGTATACAAAAGTGCCTTGTAAACGTTAGTGTTCCAAACGGTATCATTCCATTTAGCAACTGTAATAATGTGAGCAACATAACATTTAATATTAACAAATAGAAAAGCACTATACGTACCTCGGAAGGAATGACAATTGCTACACTCGTATTGAAATTCTCGGCTCAGCTTTTCAACCTACAGGCAGTTATACCTAGGCAGGCAAAGTCACAGGGTAAAACTATTCCCTATGATCGACAGTACAATCGATTAGTTTGTTGTCGAGGTTGAACGTTATATTTTTTTCTATCCGTTTCCCGGACGCCGGTTGCTTGGCTCGCGTGCACCGCCTCAAAACTACGTTCAGCTAAAAAGACAACAACAACATTCGACTGCTGAACGAGGCCTCTTTTAAAATAATGGAAGGTGTGTCCTTATCAATATGCTTGTTGAATGCTACTACGATAAAAGGACGACAACGATTTTTTAAAATTAGCTGCATAAATATAACAGTTACCAGAAACTCAAATTTTCTCCCTGGCCTCTAATATTATGAAGATATGAACGCTGGCTTGTCGAACAGGCGTTCTACAAAATTGGTGAATTTACGCCAGTAAATGTACGTCGTAATTTATGTTTTAATACTTTTTTTTGTTAATTTTAATTGAGTTGACATTTTTTAATATATTTTATTGATTATTTTTCAGAATTTAATTATTGTTATTTTTTTCTTACAATACTTATGATTATTTCTGTATGACGTGTATTTTGTGATACAAACTAAATGAATTATGAATTATTGTCGACGTGACTGTTTTTATTTAGGAGTCGAAGGTTTCTCGATTCAAAGTCATTTTGTTATTTTGAAGTAGAAAATATTATTCATTTTGATTTATTATTGATATAATTTAGGGAATTCGGCGAACCTAAGAAATGTATGTAGTGTTGATTAAAAGGTTATCTGTAAGACATCGATTTTAGTAATAAGACCCTCTGTGCGGTCTTGCTACATTGCATTCTTGTGTCTGTGTATTTTTATACTGCAATTAAAAATTAAACAGATTAATTAATTTTGCCCAAATATTTAAAATTGTACTGAACACAAATGATTCAGTATATTGTCTTTTAAATTTTATTATGTTTCTGGTTAAGTAAATTTTAATATATTTAAACTATATTAGAGTACTGTCGTAGATTAATTTTATTAAAGTGTTATTTTTAAAAGTAAAATTAAATTAAAAACAAAAGCTATAAATGCATGTAGATTTTGGTGTAGTTTCTATACTTTGGAAAGGATTATAAGATTCAATGAACGAAATAGAAATAGCATGAAATGAAGATAGGTGCATTTATATGACAATGAATAAGTATTAGTGAAAATAGCACTACTATTAGTAAAATAATAAAAAAACTACAACAGAGTGATTTGTGTTAGCCTCGTGAGCTTTGTCTTTGTTTTAAAACCATTAAGTACCTACATTTTATATTATACATTGTAAAACTAAGTAATATTTTCATTTTTTAATTTGACTATAAATAGGTAATCGGAGTAACCATTCACATTTATAAGAAAATATAAATAATAACGAATAAAAACGAGAAAAAATATTTCGGTTGCGTTTTGTTCACATTGAACTTCTTAACTGAAGTACGCACGATAATTTAGCGAGCGACCTGTAACGTCAAAACAACCGAAATAGGTAAACCTAACGAGTCGGATAATGTTAATACTAATAATTAAGAAATGAACAAAATGTCGTGAGTTTGAAGAAACCACAGTACAATAAAATGTTGAAAAGTATTGTTATTAAGAGATAAACCATCTGAGATATCATCATCATCATCCAGTTATTTTTGTCTCCACTGCAGGAGCACAACCCTCTCTCATCTGCCGGACACAGAATGAGGATTTGGCCTACACTCCCCGCGATGGCCAGACGGGTTGGGGAGGCCTGATTGATGTTTTATAATTTATTCCCTCAGTCGCCTTGTACGACATCCACGGGAAGAGTTGGAGTGGTCTTATTCTACTCTACCGGAAACCACACGGAGATATCATCATGGGGTAGATAACAGCAATATACAGGCAGGTAGATACTTAGCAATATACAGATAGGTAGATGATACCTAGCAATAAACAGGGGCAGTTTTGCTACTTGATTAAAAATATTCTTTTAACTCGTAATAAATTTGGAAGTTCTCTGTGCCTAAAAAATGTTAAAATACAGGATGTACAATAATTTTTTTTAATACAGCATTATCTAAATTGTAGTTCAATTATATTATAGTGTGCTATCAAAACACGGCTTGTTCGTGAATTCCTATTAGGTACCTATTTAAATGTTTGAAATTGACACAGTTATAATCAATTTTATAAAACACATGGTTTTATTTAAATGTACTGTGCTAAATTTATATTAATAAGAGGAAAAAGATAAAAAAATTATAACGTAGAGAAAATAATAACAGGAACTGCTATTGTTCTAATGTATTCCCGCTATACTAACTCGTGGAATCAAATTTAAAGAACAAACACCGCATGATACATATCTCTGACCAATATGTCAGAGGATAAAAACGTGCGGAACAAAAATTTTGTTTTGATAAAGATTTTTAAATATATTTTTATATATCTGTGGTGGTGTTGTTGTAATTCCAATATTCTAACTTTTTAGTCTATTTATTTGTACACCTGTATATTGCTGTTATCTAGTTCAAATCTTAATAACATACTTGAAATATTATGAGTAATTCACGAAGGCACGCCCCGGTACTATCCGAGAGAGGGTGAGCGGGAGTTCATCTGAACCTACCCAAACCTCGGTATCGGAGTGTGTAACGATAGAACTAACACAATATCAATGAAACGCATATGTAAGAGATTTAGAGTGGGGCGGGCCGTCGTGAACTGCACGGTTCATAAAACATTATTGTACCTCAAATAAAACAATCGACTTTACAACAATAATTATAAACAATTATCTACATCAAAATAAATCTGAAAATATCTTAGAACTAGTTAACATTGCACTTTTCCATAGGAGAGTAAATATAAGGGTTACAAAGAATGCGTCTCTTAACTACGTTAGAAGACAATGATTGGGTAGAGCTGTAAATAATAGCGTATTCGTTACAATAGTACAAATGAATACTTGGCAGGAGGAACGAGTATTTTAACAGTTACAAAATTTCAAGTAAATTCCTTATTTAATTAGACATCGTATGAAAACTTTAGGAATTTGAGGACGTATTTATTAATCTCAATATAAAACAAACACTAGATTTTTAGGAATTGTACTTAAACTAAAATGACAGAAGAAGTACGATTGGAGACCGAGCTAAAGTACCAACGGAGGACTGTGGCAGTTACATAAATAGCAGCACTGCAACCAGAAGTTTGACCTTTAGGTAGTCTATGGTTTGACGTTCCCCTACCTCATTCATTGAAGCCCTTTAACTCGGTCTCCCACTGTAGTGGGACCAGCTATAGCTGAGTATTCAAATGTAACATAACGACTACATACTAGTATCAAATTTATAATTTTACAGCTCTAGTTTAAAGTACAGACGACCACGCTCGCATTTCACACTTTTAAACGAACCACTTTTCTATGAATAACGAAACAAAGTAGTATTCACATATGGTTGACTGTACCTTAATAGCCTAAATATGAGATTCCGCACAGTCTGAGATACCAGTATACACACACGATCACGCACACAACTACAAACTATAAAAATGCTTCGATTTGAGCTAGTGTTGACCTCGCAGTCTCTCCAACTAGTCCCTTCCGATTCTCTTGTGTATTTGCTGGTGTTTGATGAGGTGCGCCTTCTGGCGGAAGGCTTTGGCGCACACGTCACACCGAAAAGGTTTCTCCCCCGTATGGGTTCGAAGATGCACCTTTATGTTGGATTTGTTCAAGAACCCCCTATTACAGATCCCGCATCGATGAACAGGCTTCTCTTTACCTAAAAGACCACTCAACTCTGCTGCTGTCGTGGGAAAAGCTAAAGAACTTCCGTGGAGGTTTGCGTTATTCGCCTGTTTCGCTTTCGCTCGACTCCTTTTGCTTTTGTTGGAAGGAGTGACGGTCGTGGTGTGAGCGTGGGGATATCCTAGAAGCCTTTCCGGACTGCAAAGTCCGTCCTGTTTTAGACTGAGCGCGTAGTGAGACGCGTATCGACCGTTCAGAAGACCGCCGATACCGTCGGTCGTGGAGACAGCGTTTCCAGGAGGCGACGACGTGGATATGACGTCCATTCCATAGCTGGTTGAGCTCGGCGCCTCCTGCTTGACTGGAGGACCATTCTGCAGCCGATTCTGAAGCAACGGCATGTATCCGTGCGTTAGTAAAGTTTGAAGAGTCGAACCGGCTTGACCGAGATTCTTCTGGAGAAACTCCTGGCTTTTGGAGAATTCCTGACCAACTTTACATGAAAACTCAAGTCCTGAATGATGATTCGACTGAGGTGGCGGTGGTGAGTTTGGGAGGCCAAATTCGGCGAGATCCTGAGGTACGATTTTGTCGCCATGTTGATTGCAAGCACCGGCTATCCAAGCGTCTATGTCCATCCAGCTGTCTCTGGAGTCATTTCTATCGGCGTCTTCAGGTTGGGACGGTACCGTCGTATCCGCGATGGCAGAGCCGATGATCGCCGCTATGTCCTCAATAGAGCTGATATCGTACATGTCCTGTTTGTGACCGTCCTCGAATAGCTTCGCTGGAGGTGAACACGACGCAGCACAGGAGTCTGGTACACCAGACCCATTATCAGCGAAAGGTTTGGTGTCTTCTAAGGCGAAAGGTTTGACATCCTCCAAGTCAGGAGGCTCAGCATCCTGGGCGCAGGTGGACGACGAAACGACGTCATGGTCGGCGCCGTACCCGCTCTGCGTGGGGTAGTTATTGTTCTCCTCGGGCAGACGCTGCGCGATGGCGTGGAAGTGGTGGCCAGAAATGCCGTTGATGGAGAGGTGTCCGGTGTAGCCGGTGAAGGGGGGGAGGGGCTTGAGCTCGGCGAGGGGGAGTGGGGAGGGCGCGAGCAGCGAGTCGAGCAGCTCGTGCGCAGAGGGAGGCGGCTCGGCGCCGTCCAGCTTGGGGTCGAGCCAGCACGCGCTCAGCAGCAGCTCGTCGCCGGCGCCCCCCGCGCACTTCATGCCGCGCCGCCCGCCCGCGCCCACCGACACCCCGCCGCTGCCATACTTGGACGCCGCCACCCTGGCGCGCTGGCTGCAAACACACAAATGTATCATGTCATTATCAGCTCAATACACTTGTTATTGGGTATTAAATTAGTTGCAAAAATCTGTGTGGACGGAGAAATACTATGAGACTACATTGGGACTGTGAGGTAAATGCAACTACAGAATTCATATCATTGACTGGATAAAGAAAATAATTGTTGGCATCATATGATATTAGGTGGGCATTTTATGAAAAATATTAAGGCGAGTTTAAAAAAAAATCTATATTAATGTGACGACGACCTCCGTGGCGGAATGGGTAGCTCACGGACTGCCACGCCGGAGGTTGCGGGTTCGAATCCCGCTAGGGGCAAATGTTCGTATGATGAATATGAATGTTTGTACCCAAGTCTTGGATGTATAAATATTTATTTAAGTATGTCTATATATTTCTTTCCAGATTCATAGTCCTATGAAAACCAACGCTATTTACGTCTCGGTAACATATACATGAAAGGGTCACCAGCAGCAAAAACAGGTTTGTATTACCATGTAAACTTTGCAGTCCACTTAGGAACACCATCTATTGTGTATTTTGTTTTCGAGACGCAAATGCGTTTGTTTTCATAGGACTATTAATCTGGAATGAAATATACGTTATCTAGTAACCACAGCACAGGCTCTGCCTAGTTTGGGACTGGATAATTGGTGTGAATGTCTGACATATTTATAATTTATTTATGATGACGCTTAGTTCAGCAGTGGACGATTTTCGGCTGATGATGAATAAAACGTAAGTGATTACCTTAGAGCTGACTAAAGCCTTCCAAAAGGTGGCCTTTGAGGCGAGACGCCTTAAAAAGTTTTTTTTTATAATAAAAATTACTACAGTGAATTTTTCATAACACCAAGTGACCCATGAAATATTCTGAAATTGCCAATCGAACGCGAGTACAAATGGCATGCGCAATCAGACGCAGAGCTGAATAATGTTACATTTAGGCTGCGCGCGCGCCGCTACGCCTCACTGGCTATCCGTGTCTGAGATACCAACTGTACTACGCTATACTCTAATCACCGAACTATTTACAAATGTTTTTTTAATTACTATTTCATTGAAAGCTATTAAATTTTTTTTTTATTAATAATAGATTGAGTATCTGCGTAAGACGGCTGGCAGTGACTGGATGAGAAGAACCGAGGATCGGGTTCAGTGGCGCGCCTTGGGAGAAGGTTATGTCCAGCAGTGGACTCATCCAGGCTGATGATGATGATTGATGACATTAGATGGCGCCGGTAATCGATAAAATAGTTTTTTATTAGATAAAATGACAGTGTTACCATCAAACACTTTCCAATTTAATGTTTTAATTTGTATCTAATTAACTTTGAAATGTTTTTTTGGTAACTTTGTTTTGAACGCTTGCTGTACTGCGACACAATGTTGTATGCCCACGTGGCGAGACATAGCTGAGCTCTATGACATGTAATCCTTTCTATACCTATGATCCACTATAAAGGTAAATGTATTGTATTGATTATTGCTTAATTTATTTGTTCGAAAACTATCATTTTTTCTTGCTTCCTAAGCTCCCACTCAGAGTATCCAATCATTTGTTGATTATGAGTACCTCGTTGGCCTAGTGGCTTGGTAATTAGAATCGAGCGCAAGAGGTTGTGAGTTCGATTCCTACTGAGGACAGGCAAGTTTGTTCAATTTGTTTAGGTATTTATAATTGTGAATTGTCCAATCCTTGTTAATTCCCATAGCACAGGGAAACATCCTAGCTTTGTATAGACAAATTTATGTATATATGTAATATTAATAAAAAGTAATACGATGCTTGCTTTTTGGCGACAGAAACAGATAAATGTCGGATTTCTATAGATAGTTGAAAATGACATTGATAATGACGAAAACTAACTCATTAACTAACTATCGACGTCGTCCTAGGAGGACGTTCGGTGATCAAATTAGTAACGTCCTCAAAAAGGAGATGAGATGAATAAAAAGAGGTGCATGAAAATGTTGATGAATGTGAGTGAGGCTAGTGAGGTGTGTCAGGATCGCGCAAAGTGGCGATTCATGTCTCCGCCTACTGGTTCAATGTTTCCATTATGTCTGTATGTAAAACTAACTGTATTTGCGTCTCAGATACAAATATAAATGTACAGTCAGTGCCCTAAGATAAACTACCAATAATTGTAACTTTACTGTATATATTTAACAATAAAAAAAATCAAACTGAAATCCTTTATTGCACAATTGCTCAAATAATTAAGAGAAAAAAGACGTTTAAATACTTAGCTTGCAATATACTAAGGACAATAGTTTTCAAATAAAACAGAAAAATAAAAGGATATGATGCGGGGCGGGGGGTATAATAATTCATTTCCTGGACTAGCAGTGTACTGTCCTTGCCTAACTAATTTTGTGTTCATATCGACTACCGCATCTAGGTATTAGTCCTGTGAAGAAGAAACGGCGCAACAAACTTCACGCAACACATGTTTTAAAATCAAGTTAGAATATTTTATAATAGGCTTTTTTTGTTCCTCTAGTATTTTTTTGCATCACACAAAAAAAAACATAAATAATAAAAAAAAAGGAAAAAAATGATTTTTCTTTTCATTTCGTAATCACATTTTTTCTAGATAGATTGTTTCCATTTCCTTGTCCTTCCTCAAAAGCTTATTTTCCAGTAATTATTTAAAAACAAACTAATAAAAAAAAAGATAATTTGCTAGGACCGACCACCGGTCACTTAATTCGGAATGTGACTGTACATAAATAACTTTGCAATCCAGTTAGCAACAGCTGCTATTGTTTATGTTGTTTTTGAAATGCAAATGCGTTTGTTTTCCTGAGCCGTTTGCGCTGGACCAGATATTACTGCGCATGCACAACTGACCGGGTTACTCGCCTGCTGGCCACGGCCGCGTTCCGGCTCGCGACCTACAGTATTAAAGCAACACGGAGCCGAGCAGTCATAGCTTAGTTGGGCATGCACTCTCCTTACATTCATGAGGTTGTGAATTCAAACCCCGTACCAACGAGTTTTAAAACGGTCATTTGACGACCTCCGTGGTGGAACGGGTAGCTTTCGGACTGCCACGCCGGAGGTTGCGGGTTCGAATCCCGCTAGGGGCAAATGTTCGTATGATGAATATGAATGTTTGTACCCAAGTCTTGGATGTTTATATATTTATTTAAGTATGTCTATCCGTTATCTAGTAACCATACCACAGGCTCTGCCTAGTTTGGGACTGGATAATTGGTGTGAATGTCTGAGAAAAGAAGAAAAAAAAAGAATTGTAATATTGTCCGTTATTAGGATTGCCGTCAACAAAATAATTTTTTTAATTTTATTTATAAAACCACGCCGGCTTTTAAGGAAACCTGCATATGCGAAAGAAGACAATAGTAATTATGGCATATCTCCCAACGAAGAGCCCATCAAAAGTGGCAATATATAGGGAGGCTTATGTCCAGCAGTGGACTTATTTCGGCTGATGATGATAACATCACTAGATCCACAAATTCAATTAAAATACAAACGCAGCGAAAGAGCGCCGTGTGGTTTCCGGTAGAGTAGAATAGGACCACTCCAACTCTTCCCGTGGATGTCGTACAAGGCGACTAAGGGAATACATTATAAAACATCAATCAGGCCTCCCCGACCCGTCTGGCCAGCGCGGGGAGTGTAGGCCAAATCCTCCGTCTGTCTCCGGCAGATAAGAGAGGGTTGTGCTCCTGCAGTGGAGACAAAAATAACCTGATGATGTACAGAGCGCGGCAGCACTGTACTGCGTACCCTCGAGCCGAGTCCTTTTTCTGTGATTTCTGCGAAGAATACTAGGATGTAGAGTAAAAGCCCGGCCTGGTAATCTTATATCTTCTCAGGGGGCCAGAAACACCTGGCGACACTTCGACCCTTCAGGATCTTTTGTGCCAAACCCCTGTCCACCATCAGGGTCCCAAACCGATTTGGTGGACTTCACACACACCTTAGAATTTCTTCTTTGGCAAGTTTCCCCACGATGTTTAAACGCATTATACTTGTCCTTTCGGTTACTCTAAGGTTGACTGGAAGAGATCCCTAAGTGGGATAAGTCCGCCTTTGTACACAGTTTAATTCCTATTTTATTGTTGTTGTTATCTTTGGTACAATAAAGCGTTTACATACATACATGTTTTCCTTCACCGAAAACCTGTGGTATTATAATAAACAGTCCCAAGTTGCCTTGAAGGTATTAAAATTAGAAATCAATCCTCAATTCGGTCACAAAAAATACCTGTAAACTGGACAACGCACTTTGTTGGCCAACACTTGGCAACCGGCACGCAACAGTGTGCAACGTTTGGAAAAAATAAATACTATTAAAATATAGATTTGTCTCGGCTGCCAAGAGCGCAGCCTTGGGGGAGTTTTTCGCAAAGCCTTAGGTGTGAATAAAGGCTCGATTGCATAGGTCATTGCCCGTTCCAGTATGGCGCAATGGCAGCGGTGCGAAAAAAAAATTACAAGACTAAGGATTGCGATTCGGACGTGATCTAGCGGTGGCGCTTTCAAAAAAAACTATAGGCTTTTGTTTGCGATTTTATTGGTAAAATTATTCAGATACGTTGTCAAGGTTTTAGGCAGTAAACTTACAGTCTTAAATTGAGATATATATGGTAGCCAGATGATAATTTGATAAAGGAGGGCAGATGAGTCTAAAAAGGAGGATTTTCTTTAAAAAGGAGGAAAATCACAATTTTAACGATTTTTTATATTATTTTACTTTATTTTAATCATATTTAGCAGAGCTGCCAAATGTGTAGGCCAAATCCTCCGTCTGTCTCCGGCAGATGAGAGAGGGTTGTGCTCCTGCAGTGGAGACAAAAATAACCTGATGATGATTTCATCATTTCTATCAAAATCAAAATCAAATGATTGATGATGAGCACAGTCTCGTCTCTCTCCAGTAACAATATGTCTAAAAACAGGTTAAGAGCAAAAACATTTATAGCACAATCTCTCATCATAACATATATAACTCAACTTCACCTAAAAGTTTTTAAATAATATCATGATATTATCACCATCAGCCTGCAAGAGTCGACTGCTGGACATAGCCCTCTCCTAAAGCGCGCCACTGAACCCGATCCTCGGCTCTTCTCATCCAGTCTCTGCCAGCCGCCCTACGCAGATCGTCGCTCCATCTAGCCAGGGGGCGTCCCACACTACGCTTGCACAGTCGCGGTCTCCACTCGAGAACTCGTTTACCCCAGCGGTAATCGGTTCCACGACAGATGTGACCAGCTCACTGCCACTTCAACGTACTAACTTTTTGAGCTATGTTATACTCAAATGACATCATTTAAACATTGTTTACCCCGTAACTTGACAGTTGTAAAAATTATCATCAGCTGCATGATAGCTAAATAATTCATCATTCATGATGCTGAGGGTTATCTTATCTTCTTAGGGGGCCAGGAAGACCTGGCAACACTTCGACCCTTCAGGATCTTTTGTGCCAAACCCCTGTCCACCTACGGTGCCCCAAGCCGATTTGGTGGACTTCACATACGCCCCAGAATTTCTTCTTCGGCATATGCAGGTTTCCTTACGATGTTTTCCTTCACCGAAAAGCCTGTGGTATTATAAATAAACCGTACTTAAGTTTCGTAAAACTCATTGGTACGGGCGGGGTTTGAACCCACGACCTCATGAACGTGAGGCGAGTGCACAACCAACCGGCTACCACGGCTCTATGCTTAGGGTTGCCAGATGGTCGGGATTCGTCTGGATTCTCCCCACATCTTAAGTGATCACCTGACTCCCGACAAATCTCAAAATCTCCAGACAAACAGCTTCTCCGTAAGTTTTCTAGGAAACTATCATTTGAAATTGCCGCGCACTTTCACGTTCACTCTATTTTCGACGTTACGTAGACATCACTTACGTTTCTATTTTTTATATTTATTTCTCCCGAGAAACGCCAAAATACCGTCGTTTTCAAAATTCCTCCAGATATTTTGGATTTCCGATCTAGCACGCTTCAATAACAAACTACCAGAGGACATCTTACATATAACGGACAGAAAGTTTAAGATTCACATTAAAAAACAACTTTGTAAGAAAGCCTATTATAAAATAGTATTTAAATGAGCAATAATATCTTTACAATATTGTATACAAAAAGACTTGCCCCTGAAGGTTTGTTGCGCCGTTTCTTCTTCACAGAGCTAACACCTAGGTAGCGGCAGTCGATACAAAACTAAAAACATGTATAATAAAAGATTTTGACGTTGATAACGTAAATTCGAACTGAAAACCTGACACATCATTGTCAGTAACAAATAGGTTCTAATTTGACAGCTGTGATTTGTCTCGCTCCAATATCCCACATGTCTCATCCGCATTAGTATTTCTTGGCATTTGGGAGAAAGAGAAACAGCGAGTTTGTTATTCGCTCCGATGATTCGTCTAGTGAAAGTTGTTATGGCAAATGTAAATAAGCTAGAATTTGTCATTTTTTGTCTATTTATGGTAAACTAGCTGGTGCCCGCGACTTCGTCTGCGCACGATTAGTATTTCGAGTAGCTTTTTATAGGACTATTTAAGATAAACATTTCCATCATACATTACATATGTGTAACTCTAACGGTTTTGGCAGCGCACGGCAGAATAACTCGCAGATGGTAGATTTTTTCCAACTTACTTGATATTTTGGACAATTCACACAATATCTTTAAAATTGTAGCCTATGTCTTATTCTGATGTATAAGCTATATTATTGTAAAGTTTCATTAAAATCCATTCAGTAGTTTTTACGTGAAAGAGTAACAAACATCCATCCATACTTACAAACTTTCGTTTTTGTAATATTAGTAGGATATTTTAAGTTCTGTGCTAGTTAACAATACGTTATAATTTATTAGCTATGCCCGCGGCTCCGCTTGCGTGTACTACGGAATTAAATAAAGTTGAAACTCCTCCCTTCCCCACCACAGACCCCCTTCACAGACACGCGAAGGTTCTATCATCAATAGTTTCCGCAGCGCATGCGATGAAAGACATTTTATGGTTAATTTTTTTACACCTTGAGTTATATTATTGAACTTTTAGTAGGTATCCCTAATTTTGTATAGTAATAAATATATCCTGTGTTACTCAAGGATAATGTAGCATTCTAATGGTGAAAGAATTTTTGAAATCAGTCAGTTTTTTCGTTAAAAACATACAAATCTTTCCTCTTTATAATTTTAGTGTAGATGTCAAGTTTCCGTCGAAACGAAACGTATATCCTAAACAGGTATGTCTGGAATGAATAATGTCCCATTTCGTAACCAATTATGAAAGTGAGTTACCAAATGGGACAACGCAATTCCCATTTCGTAACCGGTTACAGAATGGGAATTAAATTCCCATTTCGTAGCCAGTTACGAAATCTGGTTACGAAATGGGACGAAAGGGAAATGATGTGCTGAAATTTGGATCGTTCCGAACAATTATGTACTCTTTTAATACCTTTCTTAAGGAAAATAGTATTATAGATAAAAAAAACAGACAATTCGTACACGCGCTCGAGCATAGTCGATCGAGAGAGGGACAACGATATCCGTCAAGAACATAAGTGCTTCTCTTTCTAACTTATAGCGTCGAACTCTTGGCGCCGCCAGTAGTACATACTGCCAGGCGTGCTATATTTTGCGAGCAGACGTTAATCTGACGGGGAAACTATATCAATTTCATAGAATTCCTTAAATACTGCGTCAAAACTTCTCATCATCATCATCAGGTTATTTTTGTCTCCACTGCAGGAGCACAACCCTCTCTCATCTGCCGGAGACAGACGGAGGATTTGGCCTGCACTCCCCGCGCTGGCCAGACGGGTTGGGGAGTCCTGATTGATGTTTTATAATGTATTCCCTCAGTCGCCTTGTACGACATCCACGGGAAGTGTTGGTGTGGTCCTATTCTACTCTACCGGACACCACACGGCAAAACTTCTATTTCAGTAAAAATTATAAACAAAATTTCATTAATGATCAAGTTCAGTGTAATATGAACAGGTGTTTAATTAATTACATAAGAATTAATTGAAAATGAGAAGACATATTTGTGCAGCGTGGTTCCCGGCTCCGAATAGGGCCACCCACAATCTTCCTGTGCTTGTCGTCACGGCGACTAAGGGGTTGCTAAGAGAGCCGTGGTAGTCGGTTAGTTGTGCACTCGCCTCACGTTCATGAGGTCCTGGTACAAACCCCGCCCGGACCAATGAGTTTTACGAAACTTGAGTACGGTTTATTTATAATACCACAGACTTTTTGGTGAAGGAAAACATCGTGAGGAAACCTGCATATGCCGAAGAAGAAATTCTGAGGCGTATGTGAAGTCCATCAAATCGGCTTGGGGCACCGTTGGTGGTCAGGGGTTTGGCACAAAGGATCCTGAAGGGTCGAAGTGTCGCCAGGTCTTCCTGGCCCCTTGAGCAGATAAGATAAGGGGTTGCACACGGGACGGGCAGCAGCGTACACCTGTGTTTATATTAAGATCATTACTGCGATCACCAATCCACCTGCCAAGCGTGGTGATTCTGGCAAATCACTTAATGGCCAGCCCACCAAGAGTAGCATTCTATTGGGGAGGCTTATGCTCAGCAGTCGACGTATTTCGGCTGATGATGATGCCAAGATATAGGTATATAGGTACCAAATTATATATAGGTATATTATTTCCTGAATAGCATAGGCTATATATATTACTACTATACAAATTTGGGATCCCAAATAAGATACAATATAACAAAGAAGTATAATTATAATGTTCGGTACTATTCAGATTGCGATGAGCTTGGACTACATTTGGAGCTGGAGTGGGAGCGGGAACGGGAGCGAAAGTGGGAAAGGATTCTGTAGTCCACGCGAGCGGAGCCGCGGGCACAGCTAGTTATATATAATTTAAGTGAAACCTAAGTTACTAATAAGTAAGGTACTAACTAAACATACTTAAGTTCAAGAAATTTTAAGTAACGAAAAGCGTTTAAAAGCAATTTTCTCAAACCATTATCTAGCCTTGAGGTAGGTTAAAATCTGGTCTGTTTAAAGTAGGCATCGACCAGAAGCGGACATCCATTGTCGCGAATCACCACCGTGAAAATCGAAAACTCGATCGCATGCCGGCCGACTTCCGACCGCATCACGCTAGGTCAAGGTTGCAATTCTAGCGCGCCGCAGCAGGCGGTTGCGACCTACCAGTTCCGAGTCGCACTTTACGCCACTGACATACTTCCGTGTGTGTACCGTTAGTCGACCCTCTTTGCCTTACATCCGTCTCTTTCCCTCTCGTTTGCGTCACATAGTCTGTTTCGCTCGTAGCGCGACAAATTTTCGATGCGGGCGCAGCGTGTGGGTTGGCCTAAAAATGAAATTCGTGATACGATTTTTTTTAAGAATCCGCTTTGGTAGGGGATGGTATGTTGGTCATTGGGTCACGTGCTTTATGATGTTTTGCTATCGCCGTGGGCTTAGAAATGTTTGATGAATTTATAATTTATACGTATTCATGTGCTTTTAAATTTGATCAATGAGGTTTATGTATACAATATTCTTCACCAGGGCGAAAAGCGGACAAAGGAAAGTCGCTAAGCGACTTTTGTCACGATCGCGCAAAGTGGCCATATATCGTCTCTCCCTACCCCTCTGGGACCAAGGCGTGAGCATTATGTATGTATGTATAATAAAACAGTAGAAAAACAAAAGAAAGGCGAATCTATACATTGAAGTTAAAAAATATATATATTATATTACAACGTGGTGATAAAGGTTGGAGTATGGGAGAACGGAGACGGGGAGGAGGGATGGGGACGGGGGGGGGGGGGGGAAGTAACATAGTCTATATAAAGTAATCATCACAAAGTCAAGTTAATAATTATTAATAATATGTAATCAATATGAACTAGACACAAAAGAGTGACTTAACCATATTAATTTATTTCATTAATTTTTATTTAAATAATATACCATATCTTGTTCTAATTGTAGATATCTTAAATTTCCAGAAATCATCAAATATGGCTGAGGTCCAGTCCAGAAGGAGAGAAACACATTACATTGTAAAAAAAAATTGGTCAGCATTTAACTGTTCTTTTAAAAGTATTGCTAAACTATTCCTAACGTCATAAAAACATTGTCTTAGGAGCAGTTACAAAGGCGGTGCCTTTGAATGTCCTTCACATCCTAATTGCCCAATATAAACGTGCTTGTTTGTCTGTACATCCGTCTGTTCGTACCGTTATATGGCTGCAACGGGTTTTTGGTGCTGAGTGCTGAGTTTGGGTGGTCAAAGGTGTGGGAAAGCCCTAAATTTACGTTACGACTAGCTTTACCTGCTAACATATTGTCGTTCCTTACATCCCGTTTGGTAACAATATTTCGTAACTTGTGCCACATGGGATATGTAATTTCCATATTCGAAGCCAGCACCTTCCCTGCCCTCACTCCCTTCCTGCCCACTCGCCCTCCACTTTACTCACTCCTACATTTCCATGACGACTTTCCTCACACCTCCCGTTTCTTCCACCCATACATACAATTAATTAATATACAGCACGTTATATATTATTATTATAGGGATAATAGGCGAGCAGCAATTTGCTGGTATGCCTATATCTGAACTGGTATATTAAAGTCTTTCAATTGTTACTTGTAACCAACGACCTCTATGTACCTACTACTAGATGGAGCGTTCCAAACAATCGCTCTATTCCACGCAACTAGCCACAACTCTTTCACATTCACTTTGAAACTTGTGCAGTTACTACGCAGAACATTTAATTATTACTAAATATTGACGCTACGGTTAAATAATGACAATATTTAGTAAATAATTAAATGTTCTGAGTAGTAACTGCACAAGTTTCAAAATGAATGTGAAAGAGTTGTGGCTACTTGCGTGGAACAGAGCGATTGTTTGGAACGCTCCATCTAGTAGTACATAGAGATAGTTGCATGTAACACTGGTTTTTAAGAACTTGTCCAGTCTGTTTTTAATATAAGAATTTATTCAGGATTCAAACAATAAGATACCATTTTAGCGTCTTCTCTTGTTATTAAAGTGTTAAATTTCATGCTAGTACTTTAATCCGTGCGGTGGCGTTCATTGGGGAAGTCCTCTGTCCAGCAGTGGACTTCTAGGGTCTGATATGACGATGATGACTTTAATCCTACTGTCCCACTAATAGTATAAATGTGAAAGTTTGGATATTTTGATGTCTGTTACAGGCTTAATGGAACGAAGGCACTTGAAAAATCGAAGATAGTAATTTTTCCTTAAATAAGACTTCATTTTATTTTTAAATATAAGTTGAATTGCATTCAAAGATTTTTGATAAAGCCTGGGCCAGGAATCAAACAGGACTAATACGTAAAAAAATGTTACCTGGATTTTTTTAAGATTCCAATCGAAACGGTTAATTATAAGACTCAATTTCATCTAAGTAACATAGTATTTTAAACTAGCTGTTGCCCGCAACGTCCGCTTGGAAAACTTAACATCACAATTTGTTATGTATTTCCCTTAGGAATAGGATGTATGTGCTATTCCAGGACCTAACCTAAATGTGTACTAAGTTTCATGATGATCCGTCCAGTGGTTGAAGCGTGAGTGAGTAACAAACAAACATCCAAACTTTCGCACTTATAATAATGAGCTGAGATTAAGGCGGGACATTGAGAACTCTAGACTAAGTTTTATAATTCTTTTATACATAGCTGGGCGTTAAAGCGCCTTTTGGAAGTAATGATAGAGAGTGACCTGTCAAAATAAGCTGCTGTAACTTGGTATTGTCTAACAAAAAAATAAAATAGATTTACTATATGGTCCCCGGCTTAGAATAGGGCCTCCCAAAGTCTTCCCGTGGGTGTCGTCAAGGCGACTAATGGATTGCACCAGCGACTGGTAGCCGCGTTTTCCTGCGTATATTAAGATCATCAGCAATCACCAATCCGCCTGCCAAGCGTGGTGGTTATGGCAAATCCCCCAATTGCCAGCCCACCAAAAGTGGCATTCTATTGGGTAGGCTTATGTCCAGCAGTGGACGTATTTCGGTAGATGATCAAGTTTCTAAGATCATCATCATCATCATCAGGTTATTTTTGTCTCCACTGCAGGAGCACAACCCTCTCTCATCTGCCGGAGACAGACGGAGGATTTGGCCTACACTCCCCGCGCTGGCCAGACGGGTTGGGGAGGCCTGATTGATGTTTTATAATGTATTCCCTTAGTCGCCTTGTACGACATCCACGGGAAGAGTTGGAGTGGTCCTATTCTTCTCTACCGGAAACCACACGGCAAATTTCTAAGATATTTAGTGATAATTAAATTAATACAAGGGCTGTGTTCAATATTGAAAATCTATTTGGTATTCGGAACCCCCTATTATTTTACCCCTAATTATGTTAACTCCCAAAAAATCTTAGTTTGGAATAAAACAGCTATATGTACATCTTTCCATACAGATAAACAAATCATTAACAAAGAATCCCATAGAGTCCGTTCTAAAAGGCGATAATCATCCTTCCGATCCGAACTGACCAAAAAAACGTCCAAAACTTGTTGATCCGTTTCCCGCGGTCATTGTCCGTAGGTTTTTTTCCCGGGATAGCCCGGGATTCCGGCGCGTTTACAGTTAGACTCCTTGCCCCTACTATTGGTCTATAGCTGGCCGTAGTTCGGTTACGACTCGAAAAAGAGAGACAGAGATGGAGAGAGAGAAAGACAGAGATGGGGTCACTCATGTTCTAATGAACACTGTTTCTCTGATGCACAGAACTATTGTCGATTCCCGTGGTAGCATCCATTACGGTAAGCAGTACTAGATTATTTGTATTTTGGGTTTATTCACTTTTAGCGATATTTAGTTCATAATTATCACCACAGTACTCATTAATGTTTTTGAATAGAACTAATTTATATATCATTCAGTTAACTTCGTGCATTGCAGTGTCCTTTGCACTTGTTTTACCAGGGTTAAGACTAAGTAAGGTCAGTAAATCGTTCACGGGGCAATGTATACGCTTCTACAACAAACTACCAGAGGAAATATTAAATATGACGGACAGAAAGTTTAATATACACATTAAAAAATAACTTTGTAAGAAAGCCTATTATAAAATAAACGATTATTTAAATGACAAAGATGCCTGGTACTAATGTTAATTCAGCTTCGCAAAATCTTTATTAATTGTATGTAAACTTGATTTTTAAAAGATGTGCTGCGTGAAGTTTGTTGCGCCGTTTCTTCTTTACAGCGGTAACACCTAGGAAGCGGTAGTCGATAAAAAAATGACGTCTATAAATGTACCAAGTGTACTCATATGCAATAAATGATTTTGACTTTGACTTTGACTTCAGCTGTAGGGCTTCTCTACGGGACCACGTGGGCAGATCGAAGGTTATGGTGATATTCTGTGACCTGAGTAAATAAATAAAATATATCTTTATTTTCTCTACACAAAGGTTACAGATGAAGAAAACAAGAGCGGAAATACAGTCATAAAATAATAAAAAAAACCTTTGCGAGAGACTCTCCCTCGCTGCTCTAGTAGCACAACCCACAGCTTTACAACGTTAAAAAGTGCTCTCCATGATTGTATTCGTAAATACATATTTTTTGATATATATATATTATATTTGATATAAAAAAACATACGATGAATATAACATACAGGCAGAAACAAATTAAAACTTGAAGGCATTTTCTTAAATAATTCAATTTTATTTAACTTGCCATTATATTCAGGATATGATTCGTAATTTGGAGACGGAAGGTGACCGACATAGTCGAAAGGCGAGCTGAAGTGGCAGTGGGCGGGCCACATCTGTCGCAGAACCGACGGCCGTTGGTGCAGATGAGTTCTGGCGACCGCGGATCAGCGCAGGGTGGGATGCCTCGCTGACAGATAGACTGACGACCTGTAGAAGGTGGCCGGAAGCGGCTGGATACGGAGGGCGGAGGATCGGGTATGGTGGCGTTCATTGCGGAAGGACTATGTCCAGCAGTGGATGTCTAAGAGCTGATGTGATGATTATTATTTTTAATTTGATTGCATTTTAAACATTGATTTGTTTTATTTTCAAAATTAATGTATGAACTGCTTTATAAATTATTTTATAGTTTATTAATGAGTAATATGTAAATTACTTATCTGTAACGAAAGTTTTGTCTTTGTTAAGAAAACTTCTTTAATGACATTGTAGTGTAACTGTAACATACTGTGTCTACTACAGTGTTGCCACACTGCACTGTTGTCCCCTCCCCTACAGGTCGGTCGCACGCCTTGGTTCTACTCCCGGTTTGTCGGATAAGATCCTCGCGTTGTTTCTGCTCCTCGTGCAAGCGAGTGTAGTATTAAATTATCGTCCGACAAGCCGTATGACGTGATCCCGGCGTGTGCGCCCGACTCTTAGTTCTAGCTATGTATTATTTCTGTTTATGTGTAATGTTGCACTGTATGTGTTTTGTTGCAGCCAATAAATGAATATTCTATTCTATTCTATTCTATTCTATTCTATTCTATTCTATTCTATTCTATTCTATTCTATTCTATTCTATTCTATTCTATTCTATTCTATTCTATTCTATTCTATTCTATTCTATTCTATTCTATTCTATTCTATTCTATTCTATTCTATTCTGTTCTGGACTATTCTATTCCAACTGTTATCTAATACTTAGTGCTGTGCGAGACGTATGAATGTTTGACGTTCCCTTATACCTAACCGCACCTCATTCTCCGGAACCCTCCACTGCAGGGCAGGTATCACTACAAATGTGGTCCTTGACCTCCTACGATCGAGTTTCGATCGAGTTACATCCGTAGTAGGGCTTTGATCGTGGGGTCGATGCTCCTGCGCGTAGGGGAGTGACCCACTGACGCCGCGTGGCCTTGGGGATGCTCCCGTGAATAACAACAACCTATCGCGTGGGTTCCGTATATGGACGCGTAGTTCGAATGGATCGGACCTTGTCTATGACCCCCACACTGGCCTGTGGCTTGGTCATTTTACTCAAGCGCCCAGAGGCCGTGGGTTCAATTTGAAGTTTGTACAATTTGTAGAGGCTTACATAGATATAGGGCCCGATTCTGAAGGCACACCTTTAAAATTTGACAGCGCTAAAATTTGTTTCGTCTTTATCTTCAGTATCATGAAGATAAAGACGAAACCAATTTTAGCGCTATCAAATTTTAAATGTGTACCTGTTATGGCCCATTGACAGACCGACGAAGAAAGTCTAATAAAATATTTACAAAACGAAATAAGTCAAATATTTTCTTTTCTACACTCAGACACGTGACACGTTCACACACACACGTGCCTTTGTATGTGTGTTGTAGTGTGAAGTGCTACGAACATCGTGGCGTAGCGCCGCCACTCCTGCGCATCGCTACAAGTTCATTGTGTAGCAAGTAGTTATAAGCAGGTGTATAATTGTTGCCTAATTAGGTCACAATTATATTATTTCGGGGAGAATAGTGTAGTTAACGACCCTGTATAATTTTACATTTATTTAAAAAAAAACGTCGCCACTCAATATAGGCATGACAATGGACCCGATTCTAAAGGCACAATGTTAAAATTTGACAGCACTAAAACTGTTGCTATCCTTGTCACTCAGTATTATGAAGATAAAGACGAATCAAATTTTAAATGTGTGCCTTCAGAATCGGGCCCAGTAGATGTTCAATATAATTCAAATACACTTTATTGCACGATAAAAAACAAAGATACAATAATAAAGTAGATTACACATGTACATCTAGGCGGTCTTATCGCTAAAAGCGATTTCTTCCAGACAACTTTGGGTAGAGGATAAGAATAGCAGAAAAGGGAGGTTGTGCAGTTAAGTAGGAGTACAATTTACATACCAGTAACATAAATAAATAAATACATTCATAAATATATATATATACATAAATATAAATACCATAGATGTTAATCGGCTGGTGAAGATTTATCTTGTTGCATGTAAAAAGGGAGCCGGTAGAAAAGTAGACAAATTAACTTTAACCAAAAGATAAACAAACAAGTCGTGTGGTTTCCGGTAGAGTAGAATAGGACCACTCCAACTCTTCCCGTGGATGTCGTACGAGGCGACTGAGGGAATACATTATAAAACATCAATCAGGCCTCCCCAACCCGTCTGACCAGCGCGGGGAGTGTAGGCCAAATCCTCCGTCTGTCTCCGGCAGATGAGAGGGTTGTGCTCCTGCAGTGGAGACAAAAATGACCTGATGATGAACTATACGAGGTAGGCACTTTCCAAGCAAATTGTTCGTTAAGAGTTACTTAAATAAGACAGTGTCAATTTTCAATTCAGAATTGGATAAAATGTAGTCAGGTTTTGAGGAAGCTTGGAAAGCTTTTTAAAAACTAATTAAAATGTATTTAAACTATTTAATTAGAATGAATTATTACTAACTCTGGCCGTCTGGCCAGCGCGGGGAGTGTAGGCCAAATCCTCCGTCTGTCTCCGGCAGATGAGAGAGGGTTGTGCTCCTGCAGTGGAGACAAAAATAACCTGATGATGATGATGATGATTACTAACTTAACTAACAGCGAGACGTGCTAACAGAAAGACATGTTGCACCGTCCTGATGATGGCTTGACTCACACGAAGAGGGGTCACGCCATCGACTACCTGGACTCTGCTGAGTCGCTTGGGATATAAGTCTGGATTGTGCTGCGTTGCAGTTCTCAGGCTCTTACTGCGATGGTACGACCGGGTTGCGAGTGCATGACTATGCTTCTGTTCGCTTGTATGGAGTGTGGGGGACCTGGTGTCACTATCCTGCTTTAAGTCACCGAGGGTCATTGTTGCAGAGCGAGTGGACTGTATCCTTAAATATCCTTAGGTACGTATAACCTTCGATAGCTCCTTTACACTCACTCAAATAAAACTCCAAAATTCAAAGTACGACGATATCCTTTATTCAAAGGCCGTAGACAGTTTTCACCGTACTATAAACTTTTCCGTAGGAGTTTTCCGTAGATTTTCTTCCGTTTTCCTGTTGCCAGGCCGTTAGTCAGGTGACTAGAGTATCCGTAGTTGTCCTGTTTCCAGGCCGTTAGTCAGATGACTAGGTAACCGTTAAGATATTTAGTTTGAACTAAACACTTATTCAATTAAATGAATGAAATGAACGCAAGACAAGGCTTGCGGCTTATATAGTCCCCGCACGGTGGAAGGTGGTGGGGGTAGGACCAATCAGAGTGGAGGACTCGTGGAACTTTCGTCATAATCCATCACGTTCTAGAACCTTCCACCACCTTTGATGACCTTCCAGAACATTCTCGACCCTTCCATATGATGTACCTAAAAAGTTCTAGAACATTCGAGACTTTTCCAGAATTTTCCCGAACCTTCTAGAACTTTCCATACTTTTCCATAGTACATCAAATGATATTTCTAGAACATTCTACAATGTTCTACCGTTATCAGTATTTTCGAGAATATTCTGTAGGCACCTACTTAACATCCATAGTTCGGGAACTTTCCATTATTACTATTATAAACACGTAGCCTTTCTAGATTAATAACGAAAACTGCTCCATACATGGAATTACATAAAAATAATGTTCTCGTATGAGACCGTAATAAGTACCTATAACTATAGCCTATCTCTAAGTACCTAAACTTAACCTACAGAAGGCGAGCTGTTCGTAACATTCTCCCCCCGGCGAAGATAGCTCGAAGCCTCTATCTGGAGAACGGCGAGCCGCGGTACTGGCCGTCGAAACACACCGTCTGTCTTTCGATCGTCTGCTGTGCGGACTTTTCCGTTAGGTCCTTGAAAAGTGCATGTCACAACGCCTCGTGGCCACGTGTTACGGGGAAGAGTCCGGTCCATAATTAATGCACCTTCTTGAAGTCTCTTGTACTTGTCGCTTGTTTGATCGCGTGAGACTCGCCTGGGTAGGTAGTCGTTTACCCAGCCAGTAGTGGACTTTGTAGTGCGATCGCCTGTTGTAGGAGTCCATGGCATTGCCCTTCTTGTGCGGCATAAAGCACATTCGCGCGCGGTTGCTTTGACCGTGTTCCGTAAATGCAGCAGCCTATACCGTTTGCGCAGCTCGCTGACCACACGATTTGAATTTGCGTGACCAGCTGCGCAATGTTCCCGATGCACTAGCAAGCGTGCGAAGGGATGACGTCCGTCCAAAATTACAGGCTGATTGGTCCGCATTGCAACATTAGCCGCATTAATTTTACCCTTGACCCCTAGAAGTCCGTCCGTTGTAAGTATCGGGTCAAGGGTCCGTAGATGGCTGCTCTGGGCGATGCTGCCTCCTTTTTTCATCTGTTTCAGTTCTTCTGGAAAACTGTCTTCCTGTGCTTTGGCTAACCACAAGTGCTCGGCCCGTTGTACGTGTCGTGTTTCGAGCACTTGTTTTCGGTCCCGGCACTTTTCCAGAAAAACTAAATTCCGTGCCGTGGTTCGTATCAATCGGTCGTAACTGGAAAACCGGTTGATATCTGGCAGACTTGTTTGTCTCTTTACGTTGACGTGATGCCTGCATTCTTCGTCCGACACTTCCGTGGCGGCAGCGTCAGCGTTTCTTTGTTTGTCGGGGTTACGTTCCTCGAAGTGTGGTAGGTAACACTTTCTACCACCCGTTTCTTCGCCGTCATTTTTATACTCTAGCGCATAAACCTTATCTGCCAGATTCTTGGTTTGCGCAGAGTACACTTCCTTGACCGTAGGACAGCGATTCATTTCCATTTCCGTATTATTCAGTCTATTCAATGCAGCCTTGCGGCAGCTTGGCAGCATGACTGACCCTTCCTTTTTCCACCTTAGCCCCACTTCATAATTACCGTTGACCTTGCGGACCGTCTCGTTGAATATGTCGATAGCCTGCGGATCCTCAGCTCGAACCTTCTTTTTAAGTGCCACACCTAAGGCATCAATGTCAAAATGGGATTTAACCAGGTCTGGTTTCTTAACGTCTTCCACCAGCGCACGGGGCGATAACTGATATACGTGTAGTGCTGACACGTCCTCGTGTAGTGATGCGTGTGGAATCGTTCCGTGAATAACCCATCCCAACTTTGTTTCCGAAGCGGCTGGCTCGTTCTTTCGACCGACGCGTAATTGGCGCGATACAATCAGATGCCAGTTATCTGCTCCTATGAGCAGCGTTGGTCTTGCCATGCTGTAGCAGATGGCGTCAGCATCGAGGTCTTGCAGGTGTCGACATTTCATAACATCCTCTGGTATTGTTTGGCTGTGGAGGTTCAGTGACGTTACCGTTCGAGCCCGTATCTCGTAATCCTCTGGACCTTTTCCCTTAACGTGCAGAGTTACTCGTTTGCTCGCTACTTCCCGGTCACTTGACTTTACTCCGTGGATGTGTAATGGGTGCGCAGGTCCGTCGCATCCAATCTGTTGTGCAAGCTCGTTGTCTATCAACGTTATGGTCGCTCCTTCGTCCAAGAGTGCGTACGTTTTAACTTTTCCTTGTGGACCAGTAATCGTGACAGGACACACTTTCAATAAAACTGTACGCCTATCAATGTTCTTTGGGCCTGTGACTGACATAACGCTTACTTCCGTTAAAGTTGACTTGCTTGATACGTCGACCTTGTCTTTGCCATTAGTTAAATGTTGAATAGGGCTAGTTTCCATGTGTAAAATCGTGTGATGCGGTCGACGACATTTGTCCATGGTACATCCGTTTCCACGACACATTGAGCGTCGGTGTCGACTGTCGCAACATTTGAAACATACGCTATTTTTCTTAACCCATTCCCAGCGAGCGTCGATACTTAAACCCGTAAACTTGCCACATTTGGGCAACCGATGGTCTGCGCCACAGTAGAGACATTCAGTCTTCTTATTTCCTTCCGTTGTGACGTAGACTACTTCTCGACGCTGAGTCCGTATGACTGGGGTAGCGCTTTGGCTTGGGTTCCTTTTTTCCCTTTCACGTGGTGTGGACTTTTCCTCGTATTGACCGTGACGTAGAGCGCGGTCGGCTTCTCGTAACAGGAAGCGAGACATCGTTGTGATGTATGGCTCGCTATCCTTACCATGGTCCTCTGCAAAGTCCCACCAGCGAGTCTGTAACTGCGGGTTGAGCTTGTTCACCACTTCCTGTACCAATGAAGGATTGTGCAGATATCCTCTGTTGTCGATATTCGAGAGGGCACATACTATATTCTGCACCTTCACAGCGAAAACGTTAAGCTGGTCGGCTTCCAAAGTTACATGGGGCAGTTGCTTCAGTTCCTTCAGGACGCGATTAACAATTGCTTCCGGCCTTCCGTATCTCCGCTCGAGTGCTGCCATTATTGCATCTGGATCCGTTGCCGTATAGAGGAGCGTTGACACAGCTTCTCTTGCTTCTCCATGCAGGCAGTTACGAAGGCGGATTAAGTTCTCAATTGGTGAGAACTTATATAATATGGTTGAATCGCGCATGGCTGCCTTAAATGGGAGCCAGTCAGCATGAGCCCCGGAAAACTTTGGTAAGTCCGAAGCTTGGCGTGGTGGTCCCCGGGCATTACCCATTGCCATTAGTGCCTCAGCGAGTTGCTCAACAGCCCTTTCCTTGCTTCGCCCTCTTCTCGTGGGCGAATGTGATGGTGAGCGAGGGCGCCGGGAATCCGTCCCCGGATCGTGCGAGAACGTTGACTGTCGTCTCTCTAACCCGTCATCCGTATAGTTTTGAGTGGTCTCACGAACTGGAGTCTTGAACGAAACGTCGTGATTATACACTCCAGCTCTATAGCGGGCGGAGACGCAGTCCGTATCCGCCATGTGACGTGCAGGCGGCACAAGAACCTTGTCACGTTGTAATAGGCGCGAGTCAGGCGGCGACCTGTCGCGTCTTTCCGTAGTAAGAAGACGCCGTGGTGGAGAATCGTCTCTGTGGTGCACCTTGACATGCTGTTCAATGGTGCGACGCGTCTTATCTACCGGCGTAGATATTCTCCGGTCCTTTTCCGTACGTATGTCAACCATGGGGTTATGATCCATCCATTCCTGTACTTTAGTTGACATCACACAGGGCTCTTCGTTGACGATGCTCCCCCCGTGTACACTCCCCCCGTGACATGACTCTGCCTCGGCGATTTCCACAGCCACTCGCTTGTTGATCAGATCTTCCTGAATCTTCATCAACTCCATTTCAGCTTTTAACTCGGCTTTTAATTTTCTTTCCTTAATAACTGCTAATTCCTTGGCGGCTTCCAACTCAATTTGCCGCTTCTTTAACAGTGACGAAGCTGAACTGCGATGGCTGTGGGCGATGCTCGGAGCCTGTGATTGTAGATGTGGCACCTGCCGAATGATAGTGTCGTCGGTAAGCGCCACATCGACAGATGAGCCATCTTCTCCCTTGTGGTAATCGCTACCGGTGGCGATGCGGTACTGGTTTGCATCGTCTGTGGTCGGATTTCCTTCCTTTGAGATGTTCTCCATACTTCTTGATAGAGAACGTTGAGGGTTCTCATAAACTCTCGGTAACTCTTGAGGACCGACGTCCGTGGTGGCGTATCCTGACTCCGAGAGTTCTTGTAGCTTCTTCTTCTGTGAACGGGTTTCCATTCTTCTCGAAGCTTCCGTTAATCCGTAGTCCGTTAAGTATATCCGTGAAAAATTCCGTATATCCGTAGAATCCGTATTATCCGGCTCGAAGGACCAAAATGTTGCAGAGCGAGTGGACTGTATCCTTAAATATCCTTAGGTACGTATAACCTTCGATAGCTCCTTTACACTCACTCAAATAAAACTCCAAAATTCAAAGTACGACGATATCCTTTATTCAAAGGCCGTAGACAGTTTTCACCGTACTATAAACTTTTCCGTAGGAGTTTTCCGTAGATTTTCTTCCGTTTTCCTGTTGCCAGGCCGTTAGTCAGGTGACTAGAGTATCCGTAGTTGTCCTGTTTCCAGGCCGTTAGTCAGATGACTAGGTAACCGTTAAGATATTTAGTTTGAACTAAACACTTATTCAATTAAATGAATGAAATGAACGCAAGACAAGGCTTGCGGCTTATATAGTCCCCGCACGGTGGAAGGTGGTGGGGGTAGGACCAATCAGAGTGGAGGACTCGTGGAACTTTCGTCATAATCCATCACGTTCTAGAACCTTCCACCACCTTTGATGACCTTCCAGAACATTCTCGACCCTTCCATATGATGTACCTAAAAAGTTCTAGAACATTCGAGACTTTTCCAGAATTTTCCCGAACCTTCTAGAACTTTCCATACTTTTCCATAGTACATCAAATGATATTTCTAGAACATTCTACAATGTTCTACCGTTATCAGTATTTTCGAGAATATTCTGTAGGCACCTACTTAACATCCATAGTTCGGGAACTTTCCATTATTACTATTATAAACACGTAGCCTTTCTAGATTAATAACGAAAACTGCTCCATACATGGAATTACATAAAAATAATGTTCTCGTATGAGACCGTAATAAGTACCTATAACTATAGCCTATCTCTAAGTACCTAAACTTAACCTACAGAAGGCGAGCTGTTCGTAACAGTCATGTTAATTATACAAATACAATTTGTGTATTTGTATAATTTACATGACCCTCGGTGACTTAAAGCAGGATATCTATATTAATATTATAAAGAGTTAAAGTATGTGAGGTTGTAGCGGGTAATCTCTGGATCTACGGAACCAATTTTGAAAATTCTTTTACTAATTAAAAGCCACGTTATTTGTGAGTGTCATAGGCTATATATTAACCCGAAAAATTAAAAGACTTTTTCGTGGAAGTCGGAAAATATGTACCGCCCAACGAAGTGGGCACGGGTCATAACATATGGGGGTCATCAACCTAAAATGTAAACTATAATATTTCCTTGTTTAGCTCGTTAAGGTGCGTGCACACGACTGCAGGTGTAGTATTATGGTGAATTTAAATGAGGAGGGCTAAGAGGCAGGTAAACTCAGATGGTTTAAAGAGAGTTTATTTTTGTGACGTTTACATGTTATATTTGTGAATTGTCCTATCCTAGTTTAATTATCACATAAGAATATCCCAGTTTTGGATTAGAGAAGTGTAGGTATGTATATGTATTACTAGCTGTTGCCCGCGACTTCGTCCGCGTGGACAACTTAACATCATAAATTATTATGTATTTTCCGTAGGAATTGGGTGTTTTTTCGGGATAAAAACTATCCTATATCCTATTCCAAGACCTAACCTATACGTGTGCCAAGTTTCATCACGATCCATCCCGTGGTTGAAGCGTGATTGAGTAACAAACATCCAAATATCCAAACTTTTACATTTATGATATTGGTAGGATTATTCATGTTATTCTAAAAATTCATTTCTAAAAAAATCCAGTAAAACTAAAGAAATTACGTAACCCTCAAATTGGGTACTTTATGATCAGGATATATTTTTTTTAATAATGTGCTAAACACATATACGAATATATATTTGGGCGAAAAGTGGGCGAAGGAAAGCCACTTTGCGACATTAGATTGCGCAAAGTGGCAATACATCGTCTCTGCCTACCCCTCTGTGACCAAGGCGTGAGCATTATGTATGTATGTATATATGAATATTATTCTAGAAAATAAAATAAAAATAAATTTGATAGAAAATAACTTATACCGAAAACGGAAGCGGATATCAGAAGTGTAACGAGACTTTTACTTAGCAAATAGAAAACTGTCTCCATGTCTAGTTACTTAGAAAATACAACGTCATATTATTTACTGCAATTTTTCAAGAGCATCTTAAACTAAATATGTATCTCTTATTACAAAGTCTTAAGGTATACATTCAGTGCACCATTTTGAAGTACAGTTCACTTTTACATTTAGCATCGAGTCGCTAATATATTAGTTCGGTCAACATTTTGGTAAAATTTTCCTTTTTTTTTGCTGTAAAAATGAAAACTTTTGCTTTTTTGATGCCATACAAGTAAAATTATAAAAATTAGTATGTATAATCGATGATCGGAGTAGGTAAAGCGATTACCGATACCTCAAACGTATATGTTTACATAGACATGCTTCCGAGTTTCAGGAATTCTTAAATTAGCGAGAAGTTTTTCCCTTGAATAATCTTTTGCTTTGTAGACGGATTTGTAAAATTTTCACCGCGCGAAAATTGAGTGTTAAAAAGACACGTCCCTTGCTACACAAGTACCCGGAAGGACTTCTGTGTCTCTTTGGAAGATCAAGTAGGGAGCGATGAAACAAATGGTTTCGATAAAAGTTGTTGGCCTCGATACCACATGATGCCCTCTCACAACTCATTAAAAAAAAATTGGGGAAGAAATATGTCCAGCAGTGGACGTCTAAGGAATTACGTGATGATGATTAATAAGTATATATATGTATATTGATATTAATATTCTTTATTGCACAAATTTTAAAAGTAAATACAGTTACAAATTTTGTGTACAAAGGCGAGCTTATCTCTAAAAGAGATCTCTTCCAGCCAACCTTACAGGGTGTGAGATAAGGCACTAAGAGCGAGGGGGCAAAAAGTGCATAATATACTACATAATCTCTCTTTTAGTTTAGTTTTAAAGGATGTCACCGACGTACTATCTCGAATGACCGTCGGCAGTTTATTCCACATCTGCGCGGCTCGGACAGTAAAGGAATTGAAAAAGAATTTGTTGTTGGATTTGGGATAGGTGAGGGTCTTGGTGACGCAGTCACGTCTAGGTCGGTGGGTGTATATAAAGAACAAAAACAGTCTATCGAAAGTTCCTCCCTTTTACAACAGCTTTCAAAAGAAAAGACATCAACGCGCGATGTTGACCCAGTGCTTTGACAATGTTGCTGCGCTGTAGGTACGGTGCGATAGTTTACACACGTGTGAGTGCGAATGACAAACGCACACTATACTACTGATGTGTGTGTGAGTAAGGTTACTTAGTGCATAATATTAACTTGTACTTAGTAGAAATTATATGCGAATATACTTGAGTCATAAATCTTTGCAGAGCGTGCCATACATACTAAACAGCGTATTGCTTAGGTCCTAAGCAACTAATTTAATTATTTACACTAAATTACTTTACAAGTTACGTTACTACTGATATAATAATTACATTACAAAACATCAATCAGGCCTCCCCAACCCGTCTGGCCAGCGCGGGGAGTGTAGGCCAAATCCTCCGTCTGTATCCGGCAGATGAGAGAGGGTGTTCCTGCAGTGGAGACAAAAATAACCTGATGATGATGATGATTAACCAATTACCATTGATTGGGCCATTTAATGAGTTAGTTAGATGAGCAACGATCTGCGTAAGACGGCTGGCAGTGACTGGATGAGAAGAACCGAGGATCGGGTTCAGTGGCGCGCCTTGGGAGAGGCCTATGTCTAGCAGTGGACTCTTTCAGGCTGATGTTGATGATACCACAGACTTCTCAGTTCAGACAAATATCCATAGCTGGGCTGGGATGGACTATAGCCTGACCATGATATGTATCTCGCAAAATACTACATTTATTTCGATCACGTTATAACTCATTAGTAAGGCTATTTCCCAAGGAAGGTTCTGATATAAATAATGCCACATGCAAAGTCTGGGTAAATAGTTAGTATAATATAAACAGTACACTTACATTTCTAAATAAATCACATAAGCGAATGTCGATACACAATTATTTATAGCGTAGTGTTAGTGTGTATGTGTGTGTGATCGCAACTTTCTTCTGCGGCGCGCGCGCAGTCTACGCGACAAGGTTGCACATGCTATTAATTTATGGTCAACCACTATCCATACATAAGGCTCTATATTGAATTCGCTGCCTTAAAATTTGACAGCACCAAAAATGTTTCTAGACCTGTCAAAAAGTTAAACCCTATAGTTAAAAGTGTGTCTGTCTGTCCGCCATATTTCGCTATATTATCATCGATGCCAGGACCAGGTTCACAGGGAAAGGTTCACAGGGAAAGGTTCACAGGGAAAGGGCAGCAGTGGACATCTGAGGGCTGATATGATGATTGCCGTGTGGTTTCCGGTAGAGTAGAATAGGACCACTCCAACTCTTCCCGTGGATGTCGTACAAGGCGACTAAGGGAATACATTATAAAACATCAATCAGGCCTCCCCAACCCGTCTGGCCAGCGCGGGGAGTGTAGGCCAAATACTCCGTCTGTCTCCGGCAGATGAGAGAGGGTTGTGCTGCTGCAGTGGAGATAAAAATAACCTGATGATGATGACGATGATGTATTTATGTATGTTTATTATGATTATTATTATTATATATATATATGTAAAGTAGTTTCAGTATTTAGTTAGTATGTAGTATATTATGCACTTTTTGCCCCCTCGCTCTCAGTGCCTTGTCTCACACCCTGTAAGGCTGGCTGGAAGAGATCTCTATTAGAGATAAGCTCGCCTGTTTAAATAAAATGTGTAACTGTATTTAGTTTTAAAATTGTTCAATAAAGAAAAATTTCTACAAGATAGTAAAGTCGTTCCCCATATATATATATATTTATTGTTTATGTGTTTGCGCTTGACCTCAATCTCAGCTGATAGTAAATGATGACGAGGCCTAGGGTGGAGCACGCTTACCCAGAAGATGCCTATTCACTCTTCCTTATATTCGATGTTTGAAAAAAGAATCTATGTAACAAGTAAACACTCATACTTTCAATATATAATTGCAGTAACAAAAGCCTCGAAACAATAAAACCAATCAATTCATCTCGGACACATTCCAACAAGCGTGAGAACACGCTGACACAAAAAAACACGTTCGGACACTTCCGAACACCAATTTAGCATTGGGGCCCTCGCAAACCTTCCGATCAGATTCTTTTATTCCTACCGATTATTATTATCGGACATTCTAAATTCTTTACCAGAAAAGATTCAAAGTTTACACATACGACTGTTCAAAGCTGGTTTAGCATCTGACAATGTGGGGTTTATTTTTTAAATTATTTTATTTATTCATTCTTTTTTCATTATATATATACTTACGGCTACGCGGAAGAAAAGTACTTGAAATATTGAATATAAGAAATTTTACAATACAATACACTTTATTGCACAAACAAATACAGTTACACGTTATAGAAGTTACAAATAGTACAATTTAGGCGGTCTTATCGCTTTAAGCGATTTCTTCCAGACAACCTTTATTTATTTTACTTACAGAAGACTACATTTTACTTTTTAAAATGAGTTTAATTTCATTCAAAGGTTTTTGGCTTACGTATTGTAAGGTCAAAATTAAGCCGAAAATCGAAACGGACTAATATGAAAAAAAAACATAATGTATTTTTATGACACCTATCGAAATGGTCGACTATAAGAATTAATTCCTTCGAAGCAATGTCTGTCTTCAACTGTCTTAAATTAAAGAAAGATCATGAAAATTAACACATAATCAGCTGAAATACGTCCACATAAGCCTTCCCAATGGAATGCCACTTTTGGTGGGCTTTGGGAGATTTGTCGTAATCACCACGCTTGGCAGGCGGATTGGTGATCGCAGTAACGATCTTAATATACACAGGAGAACGCTGATGCCCATCCTTGATGCAATCCCTTAGTAACTTTGACAATAACCACGGAAAGATTGGGGGTGGCCTATTCCTCATATTCCAGCACACGGCTAACGATCTCTATGTACTACTAGATGGAACGTTCCAAACAATCGCTCTGTTCCACGCAAGTAGCCACAACTCTCACATTCACTTTGAAACTTGTGCAGTTACTACGCAGAACATTTAATTATTTACTAAATATTGACATTATTTAACCGTAGCGTCAATATTTAGTAATAATTAAATGTTCTGCATAGTAACTGCACAAGTTTCATTGTGAATGTGAAAGAGTTGTGGCTACTTGCGTGGAACAGAGCGATTGTTTGGAACGCTCCATCTATATATATATATATATATATATGGTAGTACATAGAGATCGTTGCACACGGCAGATTAGAATGTCCGATAAATAAATCGCATCGTATCGGAAGGTCTGATGACCTTTTTCCTTAAAATCAGCATAACGGCATCGCACGTGTGGCGAATTACTGCTGTTGACTGCTGGATAATAGCGAGTCATTAATACATAGTTTATATTAAACAGGGCCGTTATTTGGACGGGCGGTGCCACGGGGTGACAGCAGTATCGTTATAATTACGTTTCTAGGCGGCAACGTTTTTTTTACCGGTTTTGTGACATCTTTATATAGTTAGGAAACTTTGAGGCTAAGGGGATAAGAAGAAGAATATTTTTTTGTAGGTTAAGAAATTGCCAACTGTTCCCGTGGATGTCGTACAAGGCGACTAAGGGAATACATTATAAAACATCAATCAGGCCTCCCCAACCCGTCTGGCCAGCGCGGGGAGTGTAGGTCAAATCCTCCGTCTGTCTCCGGCCAGATTGGGGGTGGAACAAGTGGGAACTCTCTTCCTATTTTGACTCTTTACTTCTTTAATTAAATTTGTCTGGGGCCCAAGGTAGCGTAAATTCATGACCTGGGACTTGCCCCACCTTCACTGGTAGGTGTCTTTGCAGTTACCTGCGTTGATCCTCGCTTAGAGGAGTTGCGGGGGGAGAATGGTGAGGAGGCGGGAATGTCTCCGGCAGATGCGAGAGGGTTGTGCTCCTGCAGTGGAGACCAAATTGACCTGATGCTGATGAAATTGCCTTGATGTTCCCGGCTTAGAATACGGCCACCCCAAATCTTTCCGTGGTTGTCGTTAATGCGACAAAGGGATTACACCGGGGTCGGGCAGCGTTCTACTGTGTGAGTACATTAAGACGGACATAAGGATAGATATTCCGTTGGTTCAGCCTACATACGTCCACTGCTGAACATAAGCCTCCCCAATAGAATGCCACTTTTGGTGGGCTGTCCATTGGGGGATTTGCTGTAATCAACATTCTTGGATTGGTAATCGCAATAATGATTTTAATCAACGATCTCTATGTACTACTAGATGCAGCATATTTACAAAATATATATATTTCATTCCAGATTAATAGTCCTATGAAAACCAACGCTATTTACGTCTCGGTAACATATACATGAAAGGGTCACCAGCAGCAAAAATAGGTTTGTATTACCAAGTAAACTTTGCGGTCCACTTAGGAACACCATCTATTGTGTATTTTGTTTTCGAGACGCAAATGCGTTTGTTTTCATAGGACTATTAATCTGGAATGAAATATAGGGTTGGAATCCCGCCCAGGGTAAACATTCGTGTCATGAGCCTGTGTGTTTGCCTTGTGACTGGATGTTATTTATATTATTACGTATTTATGTATGTATATCAGCTGTCTGGTACCCATATTACAGGTTCTGCCTAGTTTGGGATCAGGTGGCCGTGTGTGAAATGTCCCCACATATTTTTTATTATTATTATTAAATATTGACGCTATTTACCCGTAGCGTCAATATTTAGTAATAATTAAATGTTCTGCGTAGTAACTGCACAAGTTTCAGGACAGCTGTGTGGAACAGAGCGATTGTTTGGAACGCTCCATCTAGTAGTACATAGAGATCGTTAATTAAGATCATTAGTGCGATTACCAATCCGACTTCCAAGCGTGTTGATTACAGAAATCCCCCAACGGACAGCCCACCACAAGTGGCATTCTATTGAATATAATAGAATAGGTCATTTATTCATAGCTACGACACACACATACATGAGAAATAAACAGAACAAAATTAATAAATTACAATTTAAAAATAATCAAGGTCAACCTATGTGTCGCAGCAACAAAATGGCCCTGACTCAGCATAATGCTGCAGCACGCTACGCGAACTCCAGCGCTGGTATTCTGTCAGCACCAGGTCAAGTGACTTCACAGATTTAGTTTACAAATTGTGCTTAGAGGGCTGTCAATTATAAATTTCTCTTTTTTCACCTGCAATACTCTGTCGCTATGTCTTTCTTATTTTCCTTCAGAAAGGTTGCCTGGAAGAGATCGCTTTAAGCGATAAGGTCGCCTTTGTACACTTTCCAAAAGTCTGTGCCTAATTTATTGTTATCCTTAATTTGTGTGCAATAAAGAGTTTATCTATCTATCTATCTGTCAATGTATTGGGGAGGCTTGTGTTCAGCAGTGGACGTATTTCAGCTGAACCAACGGAATATCTATCCTTATGTCCGTCTGTTCGTTGATCCGGTATGTTAATTACTGACCCAGAGATACGCGATAGATAAAGCTAAACGATGCGATAACGATCTGCGCTCAGATAAATAATTGGTATTAAAATAATTAATGAACCTATCATCATATTTAAATGGAGATGATGATTATGCCGTCAACGTGGTATCATTGTCCAATTCGCAGTCCGCTTGTGTTTATAAGGTCATAGATTCAAGACTGTGAGACAAGAAGAAAGCGTGAGAAGGAATACTCAATGATAGAAAGAGACAGAAATAGTAGTGCGGCCCGCGCGCGTCTCGAGAATGAAAGGTTTCGCGAAACAACGCCGTGCGTCTAGAACGTTCTTGTGTATCTGCCGATCCTGGACATATCGGTAGCCTGGGGACAGTTTAATTTTAGGGAAGCGTACGAATCAGAGCTTTTAAGCTAACTATAGTAGATTGGTACTTTAGTATAGTACTAGCAAAGTATTGAAATAAAAAAAAAATGGGGGTCTACGGATAAGTAACAGAATGCCACTTTTGGTGGGTTGTCTGTAAAGGGATTTACCATAATCACCACGCTTGGCAGGCGGATTGGTGGTCGCAGTAATTATCTTAATATACACAGGAGAACGCTGCTGCCCGTCCCTGGTGCAATCCCTTAGTCCACCCACGGGAAGATTGGATTGGAGACCAATAAAACCAATTAAAACCAATTTTTTTTAATAATTAAAGTGTTTCTGTAATATAAATAGGACTTAGGAAATTTATACGTCTAACACTTTAACTACTTTTGAATAAAAAAGTTTGCTACAAGACATATTAAAGACTAGCTGTTGCCTGCGACTTCGACCGCGCTGTAATATTAACAATGCAGTTGCGTTATAAATTACGTAATGCAAGTTTACGCATCTAATCTTCTTAAGGGGCCAGGAAGACCTGGCGGCACTTCGACCCTTCAGGATCTTTTGTGCCAAACCCCTGACCACCAACGGTGCCCCAAGCCGATTTGGTGGACTTCACATACGCCTCAGAATTTCTTCTTCGGCATATGTAGGTTTCCTTACAATGTTTTCCTTCACTGAAAAGCCTGCGGTATTATAAATAAACCGTACTTAAGTTTCGTAAAACTCATTGGTACGGGCGGGGTTTGTACCAGGACCTCATGAACGTGAGGCGAGTGCACAACCAACCGGCTACCACGGCTCTAAGTTTACGCATACTCGTATCACATCGAAATTGTCGGGCTTAGGTTATTAAATTATATTTACCTACTAGCTGTTGCCCGCGACTTGGTCCGCGTGGACAACTTAACATCACAAATTATTATGTATTTCCCGTAGGAATGCGATGTTTTTTCAGGATAAAAACTATTCTATGTCCTATTCCAGGACCTAACCTATATGTGTGCCAAGTTTCATCACGATGGTCCACTATTTTCGCTATAATGGCTTACACATAAGATATAGATATATACTGTGGCGGGCTTTTTTGTAGGACTATTTAAGATAAACATTTCCATCATACATTACTTAAGTGTAACTCTAGCGGTTTTGGCAGCGCACGCCAGAATAACTCGCAGATGGTAGATTTTTTCCTACTTACTTGATATTTTGGACAATTCACACAATATCTTTATAAATTGTAACCCATGTGTTATTCTGATGTATAAGCTATATTATTGTAAAGTTTCATTAAAATCCATTCAGTAGTTTTTGCGTGAAAGAGTAACAAACATCCATCCATACTTACAAACTTTCGCGTTTATAATATTAGTAGGATACCTTTCAAATGCCGCGTTCATTAATAAAATGAGTGATAGCTTTTCATTACTTGGTTCATTTTGCGTCCCGATCAGGTGCAAATCAAGACGTTCTGCGCAAATCAGGACTGCTATGTGTCCTGATTTGTGCAGAACGTCTTACGCTACTAACAATATGCCTAACAACAATATGAGAGCCGTGGTAGCCGGGTTGGTTGTGCACTCGCCTCACGTTCATGAGGTCCTGGTACAAACCCCGCCCGGACCAATGAGTTTTACCAAACTTAAGTACAGTTAATTTATAATACCACAGGCTTTTCGGTGAAGGAAAACATCGTGAGGAAACCTGCATATGCCGAAGAAGAAATTCTGAGGCGTATGTGAAGTCCACCAAATCGGCTTGGGGCACTGTTGGTGGACAGGGGTTTGGCACAAAAGATCCTGAAGGGTCGAAGTGTCGCCAGGTCTTCCTGGCCCCCTAAGAAGATAAGATAACAACAATATGCCTAACAAGTAATGACCGTGTGAAGCTGTCAGCGGGCTAGAGATCAATTCGGAATGACATGCAAAACTGACGAAGGCTGTTATTACTGCTTATATATTCTACATATGTATGATTAATACTACAATCGCATGTAGGTCTCGCTATGTGCGGTCTAGAGTAACGGCGCGCGAAAGCAGTTTTTGTATATCGTATGTATGTATGTATGTATGTATGTATGTATGTATGTATGTATGTATGTATGTATGTATGTATGTATGTATGTATGTATGTATGTATGTATGTATGTATGTATGTATGTATGTATCTATGTATGTATGTATGTATGTATGTATGTATGTAAACGCTTTATTATACCAAAAATAACAACAACAACAATAAAATAAGAATTAAACTGTGTATCGTAAACGTTTGATCGCATAGTGTGTTGGACATTTCTCTAATCTGTACTATAATATTATAAAGAGGTAAAGTTTGTGAGGTTGGAGCGGGTAATCTCTGGATCTACTGAACCGATTTTGAAAATTCTTTTACCAATAGAAAGCCACGTTGTTTGTGAGTGTCATAGGGTATATAATTTAATTTAGCGGGTATTATTATAAAGTATTATTATTACTACTAAGAGTCTCAGAATTTTCATTAAAACAGTTAATAAAATCCCGTATAAGCAAATGTCCATATTAACTTACGTGCCATATTTCATCCCATCCCACTAATATTATTCCGCCCAGGGCAAACATTCGTGTGATGAGCACATGTGTTTGCCTTGTGACTGGATGTTATTTATATATTATATTATGTATTTATGTATGTATATCAGCTGTCTGATACCCATATTACAGGCTCTGCCTAGTTTGGGATCAGGTGGCCGTGTGTGAAATGTCCCCACATATTTATTTATTTATTTATTATAAATGCTAAAATTTGGATGTTTGTTACGCAATGACCCTTCAACCACTGGACGGATCGGGATGAAACTTAGCACACTTATAGGTTAGGTCCTGGAATAGGACATAGGATCTCGTTCCTACGGGAAATACACCATAATTTTAATGTCAAGTTGTCCACGCGGACGACGTCGAAGTACATAAGTACTATCTAATTCCGAATCCTGATTATTACCTGCCTTACTTAATCACGCCAAAGACCAAACTACCGCAAAGTTCTACGAAATGCCCGACAAGTGGCGCACCAATACCAGAGAGACCTGCTGGGCTCCCAAAACTCTGGTATCGGGGTCACGGCGGGCGGCGCAAGCGCAGCGTCCCGTTACAGGGAACAGGTTCCGATTCGGCAGGACCGCACGCATCAAAGGCTTTGGGGTTACCACATGAAAAGCTTGATAGATAATATTAAAAAAATAAATATCTCAGACATTCACACCAATTATCCAGTCCCAAACTAGGCAGAGCCTGTGGTATGGTTACTAGTTAACGGAGGAAGGCCTGTCGATACTTTTGCGACGTGACGTCGTAATACTATCGTTTCCGATAGTAAATAATAGTTTTGACTCTATAATATCAACAACAATAATAATAATAATAAATACCTCAGACATGTGAATGTTTCTAATTGGTGTGACCAATTATCCAGTCCCAAACTAGGCAGAACCTGTGCTATGGTTACTAGATAACGGATACACATCTAATAAATAAAATCGTAAACTTCGCGTGTCTGTACATTGAAGATATTTGCAAAAAAAAAAATTGAGGGGTCTAAGGATAAGCAACAGAACACATTTCGATCATTTTTGAAATTTTTGTCTGTTTGTCTGTTTGTCTGTTTATCTGTTTGTCTGTTTGTCTGTGAGTTTGTGCACGCATCACTTAAAAACGACTGATCGAACTTTGATGGACTTGTCACAGAAACATGGGGCTTAATTTGGTGTAACATATAGGGTTTATTTCATCGCAATCGGCTAACTCAATCAAAAGTTATAGACATTTTTAGTTTTCAAATACATTAGTAGGTAAGGAAGCCGAAGAAGTAAAATCTTCGACTGAATTCGTGAGCGGTAGCGGGAGCGGGTATGGTACCAGTGTAATTTGAGTGTTTGAAAATTCGCATAACTTTTGGACCTGGACCTGGGCCTGGGCCTGGACCTGGACCTGGGCCTGGGCCTGGGCCTGGGCCTGGACCTGGACCTGGACCTGGACCTGGACCTGGACCTGGACCTGGACCTGGACCTGGACCTGGACCTGGACCTGGACCTGGACCTGGACCTGGACCTGGACCTGGACCTGGACCTGGACCTGGAGTGGAAGTGGGACAGGGAGCGGAAGTGGGAATTGGAGCGGATCCTGTAGTCCACGCGAGCGGAGCCGCGGGCACAGCTAGTACTTAAATAAATATATACATCCAAGACTTGGGTACAAACATTCATATTCATCATACGAACATTTGCCCCTAGCGGGATTCGAACCCGCAACCTACCTACCCGTTCCGCCACGGAGGTCGTTGTTCTTTTTCGTCTTGTTATGTACGAGTACCTATCTGTCTGTCTGTCTAATAAATGGATTTAGAACGCCTTGTCATCGAGTTGTGAGCTACCCTGATAGTTTTAGCCAGCACTCGAAATTTGAGTTGCAAGATTCCTATCCGAACGACAGACAGACACAAGAAACAAGAAAGCGACTTAATAAAAACGTGGTGGTTCCCGGCTTAGAATAGGGCCACCCCTATCTTTCCCGTGGGTGTCGTCTAAGGGGTTGCACCAGGGACGGGCGGCAGTGTTCTCCTGTGCGTGTATGTTAAGATCATTACTGCGATCACCAATCCACCTGCCAAGCGTGATGATTATGGTAAATGCCCCAATGGACATCTAACCAAAAGTGGTATTCTATTGGGTAGGCCTAGGCCTAGTCCTAAGTCCAGCAGTGGACGTATTTAGGCTGATGATTAAAATACAACTTCAAGCTATCATGCTATATTCATTAACTTGCCCATATAATATGTGTAAACACCGGATGATTGAGCTAAGTTTAGATTAGATTCTCTTCTCTGTCGTTCCCTCACTGCTGAGGATCGCGACCGTATAAAATGCGCCTCCACGCATAGCGGTCATTGGCCAGCCGCACTGCTTCATATAAGGATCCGCCAGCCAACCTCCTCACCGTATCTGACCACCTCGTCGGAGCTCGTCCTCCGGCCCGCCTGCCCTCCACTTGTCCCAGAATGATGAGCTTCGGAGCATCGTGCTTGGGAGATCGCACAATGTGACCGAAGAAGCTTAGAGTCCTTTCATTGCAGATAGTGGAGAGCCGTTTTGTTATATTGAGCTCTTTAAGAATGAAGTCATTTGTAAATTAGATGAGATTAGATTTATTTATTTCACTTTTACATCTTAAAAATTCAATTTTACATGTCATTCTAATATGGTAAAAGGGATCGTCGTAAAATAAAATAATATACAAAACATAAACTACAATGTCAACAATTCAAATAATGTCATAGTATATAACATACTGTCTATGTCAGTATATAATATTAAAATAATTTTTTTTAAATACACTTGGTATTAAATTATTACAAATTAAATTAAACGTTTGCCGTATGGTTTCCGGTAGAGTAGAATAGGACCACTCCAGCTCTTCCCGTGGATGTCGTACAAGGCGACTAAGGGAATACATTATAAAACATCAGTCAGGCCTCCCCAACCCGTCTGGCCAGCGCGGGGAGTGTAGGCCAAATCCTCCGTCTGTCTCCGGCAGATGAGAGAGGGTTGTGCTCTTGCAGTGGAGACAAAAATAACCTGATGATGAATGAAAATTAAAAATCAGAAGACAAACTAAGAAGACCCAACAAGATTCTCCGAAACCTGCAACTGGGTGTACCGAATATGTACTCTCGAATATGTACCGAAATTGGGTGTGACCCAATTTCGGTACATATTCGAGCATTCTGTTACTCGCGGATATCGCGAATCGTCGTGGCATGACGAGGCGTAGGCTTAAGAAAGTCGTCGTTATGCCCGATTATTATACCCGCAACATGTGGTTTATAAATATTTTTAAAACTAGCTGTACCCGCGGCTTTGCCCACGTGGACTACATTATTAATTGATACATTCTTTATTGCACAATTTTAAAACTGTACACAGTTACAAATTTCGTGTACATCATCATCATCATCAGGTTATTTTTGTCTCCACTGCAGGAGCACAATCCTCCCTCATCTGCCGGAGACAGACGGAGGATTTGGCCTACACTCCCCGCGCTGGCCAGACGGGTTGGGGAGGCCTGATTGATGTTTTATAATGTATTCCCTCAGTCTCCTTGTACGACATCCACGGGAAGAGTTGGAGTGTCCTATTCTACTCTACCGGAAACCACATTTATTCTTCATCCCCCAATATTTTTTAATTATATTCCATGTGCAGACACGCGAAGAAAACCTTTTTATTTATCTCATAGGTTGTAAGAAAATAGAAATAAATGGCTTGAGGAAGATCTTCAATATCTAGATTGTTAATTGCAAATTTTTTAAACTAAATAAATCGTAATTATCATATTACTAAGGCGACTAAGAGATTGCACCAGGGACGGGCAGCAGCGTTCTCCTGTGTGTGTATGTTAAGATCATTACTGCGATCACCAATCCGCCTGCCAAGTGTGGTGGTTATGGCAAAGGTGGTATTCTATTGGGGAGGCCTATGTCCAGCAGTGGACGTATTTAGGCTGATGATGATTAATCATCATATTGGTGATCGCAGTAATGATCTTAATATACACAGAAAAACGTTGCTGCCCGTCCCTGGCGCAATCCCTTTGTCGCTTTCATAACACCCACGGGAAGATTGGGGGTGGCCCTATTTAAAGCCGGGAACCACACGGCTACACGGTTGAAATTAACAGCAACAATTTAAAAAACCAAAGCTTTTAGAAATAAAAATATATCTATCCAACTCACATCCAATAGAGAGAGAGAAGGAGATCTTTAGTAATTAAAAGTGAAAAATACTTCAGAGTGAAAATTTTACCACAGAGTGAAAATTACATCAAAAAGTGAAAATTACTTCAACTCTCAACAATTGAAAACTTGAGATACGAATTGTTCTATTGAACAAAGTATATTCTATTAAAACTTAAAACCAATATATCTCATTCGATAGACAGACACACATCAAATTATACAAATGGAACCATACAATATTACAGTTGTAACAAGTTTCAATAGCAATTATATCTTCATCAATCAACATCCAAATAATTAGACTGGCTTACAATAATCTCTACTTAACAACAGTTTGACTTCTAACCGCGAAACAAATCACAATTAAACTCCGTGAATCACTGATGTACAGTTAGAATACGTTTCACTTTTTGAGACTTCCCCCTCTAGCCGCTCCCCTCCCCGCAGGCCCCGTGGCCGCGAAACCTCCTTTCAAAGTCAAGTACAGCCTACGTACCGAAGAAATGACGCTGTTAGCAAACTTGTTCTGCTTTAATGCAGTTTGCTGAATCGTAAACATTTTATTTGCCGGATTCTCAGTTGGGTTAATGTTGTTTTATTTTTATAAAGCTGTTATAAGCGTAAAGGTGTTATAAGGTGGCCTAGAAATGAACTTTGGTGTTTACAAGATTTAGATATTTTCGTTAATTGTCGGTTCTAGTTCGATAGATTTGATTTTACCCAATTTTTCACTTTCATATTTAGTTTTCACTTTATGCCTAACTAATTCGATTATAAACTAAATGAAACTGTGTTTTTAGTACAAACAAGTATGGTATAAAAATTAAAATGGTTTTAAATTTTTCAATCTTAGATTTTAAGATAAAAATTCACATTTTCACCTCGTCCCTGACTTCTCTCTTTCTTCTCTCTCGCAATTTATATTAATTTAACCTCAATTTAATATCCAAAAGATTATAAATAATTATAAGTATATGTTTATGTAACTAATATGTACTTCTCTATTTTAATTTCTGTACTATTTGCACCTACTAACGTTATCTGATAGATCTAAAGGTCATCTGGCAAAGAATGCTTTCGGCATTAAGTTGCCCTCTGTACATATTTGAGTGCATAAAATACATATCATCATCAGCATCAGGTTATTTTTGTCTCCACTGCAGGAGCACAACCCTCTCTCATCTGTCAGAGACAGACGGAGGATTCGGCCTACACTCGCCGCGCTGGCCAGACGGGTTGGGGAGGCCTGATTGATGTTATATAATGTATTCCCTTAGTCGCCTTGTACGACATCCACGGGAAGAGTAGGAGTGGTCCTATTCTACTCTACCGGAAACCACACGGCTAATATAGTTCTTTAATTAACGACAAACTGGTCCCATGAAATTGTCGGTAGTCGGTCAGATGTTACAGAACGTTAGATTTTAAATCCATTGGCCACGGTCATACCTGGTTGCTCCCATCCACTGTAGTTTTTTTTAATCTTGTTGGTTTGGCCCGTGTTGACAGACAGTTTTGTACGTCAAGTCTGTTTCTTTCAGAAAACGGAACTTTGATTATTGCTAATTGAATTTCCGTCGATTATTTCTTGTATGGGCGACTAAGGGAATACATTACAAAACATCGACCAGGCCTCCCCAACCCGTCTGGGCAGCGCGGAGAGTGTAGGCCAAATACTCCGTCTGTATCCGGCAGATGAGAGAGGGTTGTGCTCCTGCAGTGGAGACAAAAATAACCTGATGATGATTTCTTGTATTTAATTTTCTTATGGATAAGGAATTGAATGGACTAGAACTGTCTTTCTTTACCAAAATGACAGGTGTTAATTTTTTTCTTTTATAATAAAGGTTTGATGTAACTTATTATTATCGTTTCTTTTATCACAATCAAAATTTTAATTCAGTTCATTTGGGAATTAATTTATTTATTTTATTTAATATGAAATTTGTTAACCAATTGGGAATTAATGTCACATTTCTTATCATTTCGTATCCAGTTACCAAATGGTATGAAAGGGAAATAACAAAGGAATACTTTTCATTATCATCATCCGAAACACGTCCACTGCTGAAGATAAGCCTCCCCAATAGAATGACACTTTTGGTGGGCTGTCCATCGAGGGATTTGCCATAATCACCACACTTGGCAGGCCGATTGATAATCATAGTCTTGATTTTAGTATACACAGGAGAACTCTGCCCGTCCCTGGTGCAATCTCTTACTCGGGGAGGTAGGGGTGGCCCTATTCCAAGCCGAGAACCTGTAAGAAGCGCGAATGTCGAAAACGTACTAATGACCGCGCAGTCCTATTCAATGGGTACAGTATATGCAAATGCCGGGGTTAACGAGCACGTGTCTCGCGCGGCGTGCGCGCGCGCATCGCGGCCGGCCTTGTAGGCGCGCGGCCGACCGTGCGCGCAGTTAGCCGGCGCTACGTCACGCGGCCCGCTACCAGCCTAACTGTACCCAGCTACACGTGGTCGGGGCGGCCCGCAACGGTGCGTTTGCTATGGAAATCTCGACATTGTCTCAATCCCTTAGACGTTCCCTAGTTTTAAGATTTCCTTACAATACAATACAATACACTTTATTGCACAAACAAATACAGTTACACGTTATAGAAGTTACAAATAGTACAATTTAGGCGGTCTTATCGCTTTAAGCGATTTCTTCCAGACAACCTTTGGGTAGAAAATATTATACCAGAGAAATTGTAGGTTGCGCTGATTAGGAAATTTAAATGATTAATAGGTACTTATATGACTATAATACATAAAATAAAATAGCAAATAAGTTATGAGTATTAAGTTTTTATGGTTCTACACATATATATATACAACAAATAAATTCAATACATAAATGAGTAAATACATTTTGGGAGTATAATTAAATAAGAATACACTAAAATAATTATAAAAAATATATTATCGTTATAAGCGATAAGGCCGCCACTTGTACTTTAACTGCATATTTCTTAAATTCTTATAAAAAAAACCGTAAACTTAGCATTGTGCTTTGAATATATTTGAAAAAAATGGGGGTCTAAGGATAAGTAATAAAACACATTAATATCAATTTTGAATTTTTTGTCTGTTCGTTTGTGCACGCTTTACGTAAAAACAACTAAACCAATTATGATAAGGTCTGAAACATAGGGCTTCAAAAGTTTTTATTCAAAAGTTATGCTAATTTATAGTTTTCAAAAACTCGCTATACAAATCTCACTTCTCTCTTGCCTCTCTCTCTTTCTTCTCTCTTGAAATTTATATTAATTTAGCCTCAATTTAATATCCAAAAGATTAGTAGTGATTTTATGTCCATAAATAAGTATAAGTATATGTTTATGTAACTAATATGTACTTCTATATTTTAATTTCTGTATTATTTGCACCTACTAACGTTACCTGAATTATCTAAAGGTCATCTGGCAAAGAATGCTTTCGGCACCAAGTTGCCATTTCGCAACTCGCATTTCGCTTATCACCATGCTTGGTGATACGCGAATCTGGTCTGATTGAATAGCGAACCTGGTGCAATCCCTTAGTAGCCTTAACGACACCCACTGGCTGGAAAGTCAAAATTGATAAAGCACCAAAATACGATAGAACAAGTTATTTTATCAAAATCGGATGTTTAAATAAAAATGTATGATTTTTTTGTATTTATTTTATAACTTGCTCTTGCCCGCGACTTCGTCCGCGTACGTTTCGATATTTACACAACCATCATCATCATCATCATCAGGTTATTTTTGTCTCCACTGCAGGAGCACAACCCTCTTTCGTCTGCCGGAGACAGACGGAGGATTTGGCCTACACTCCCTGCGTTGGCCAGACGGGAGGCGTGATTGATGTTTTATAATGTATTCCCTTAGTCGCCTTGTACGACATCCACGGGAAGAGTTGGAGTAGTCCTATTCTACTCTACCGGAAACAAGACGGCATTTACACAATGCTTTTAACGATTAATTTGGTTTTCCGTAGGAATGAAATGTTTTTTCGGGATAAAAACTATCATATGTCCTATTCCAGGATTTAACCTAACGTAACGTACCGTTTGCCAAGTTTCATCCCGATCCGTCCAGTGGTTGAAGCGTGATTGAGTGACAAACATCCAAACTTTCGCATTTACAATATTAGTGGGAAATTGTCTACTGTAAAATGATATTTTGGCGCTACGGAACTACTTAGGAAAAAATCTTCTATGTTTCTTAATGTACCTTAACTGTATCGAGCTTTCCTTGCCACGAAACCAAAGATTAATTAAGAGGTGGTCAAGAAATTGGCTCATTATTGTGGTCAGTGCTTTTTACATAAAATCAATAGTGGTCAAGATACACGGGCTGGCTCGCTTCCCCATTATAAAGTAAGTAACGGACTTGTGGTCGGATTTTAAACAAATTATTGCTTGTAAAGAGAACTGGTTGCTATGGAAACAGGATAATCTTCTTTAGTATCGAAGGATTTAAGTATATTATTAGGTGGCAAGAGGGTTCATGGCTTAGCATTAAGCTAATATTAACCAGGGGTGTAAGGGAGATAAACACATCCAGCGCTCTAACTACCAACCTCATCTACACGTAATGCTCCCTGCTGAATGACCAATGGGATTCAGGTGGCAATGTCGTTAATCTATACAACAATTTCCAATTAATACCACAGATCCGTGGCAGGTAGTAGAGTCGTGAGTCGACGTTTGCCCAGCGTAGCCGTTATGGGAAAAACTTCCTTATGAGTAGCAAACAAAAACCAATGCCTCCAGTTCCAGGCAGCCCTGCTATTCCTGGCTGAAGAAGGTGGCCGGAAGCGGCTGTATGTGGAGGGCGGAGGGTATGTTGGCGTTCATTGAAGGCCTTTGTCCAGTAGTGGACGTCTAAGTTCTGATATGAAAATGAAGGAATATATTAACCAAGTCACAGGTAGAAATCCCTTCGTAAATTTGAGAGGCTAGATGGAGAGACGATCTTCGTAGGCAGTGACTTAAAGAAAAGAGCCGAGGATTTGATCAGTGGCGCACCATGGGAGAGGCCTATGTCCAGCAGTGGACTCCTTCATGAGGATGATGATGAACAATGAGAGGAATATTTTTACTTAATAAAATGTTTAGTTCGTAAAATCTGATTTGAAGCTGCAATCTATAGTATAAGTATTGTTCTCATCTGAACAAGACAAGCGACCACCTGTACGTCACGCCACGCCCACCAACTAACTGTACCCACACGTATCCATACAGAACGTACAATGAAACATAGCCTTTGTGTATGATTTGATAGCTTACATTATCCAAGTTCGCATGACCATAACAATAGCTGAAACTTAGCAAAAATGTAATACTTGGCCCAAATAAGACCCACTTTATTTCTTCTGATTACTAGGGTTTAAGAAAGAAAGAAGAGCTTTGTTGTAATTTGAATAAAATCATAAGCGCAGGGTGGGACTCCCCACCGTCTTGTGGACCGACGACCTGAAGAAGGTGGCCGGAAGCCGCCGGAGGCTGGTGGCGTTTATTGGGGAAGGCGTGTGCCCAGCAGTGGACGTCTAGGGGCCGACATGATGATGAACAAAATCGAAAAAGGTATATCGTATGTCTTATAATCAGGGACCGGGGCGATATTATAGCACAGAAGATTAGTATGGATATTCCTTTTCGCGGGATTTTATTGACTGTTGTATTCTGTGATCGTCTAATTTAACGCCAACCAGCGACTCGGTTTGATTTCAAGATCTTCAAATTTTTCACTTTCACAGCGAATTTTAATACCGGAATTGTAGATTATATGGAATGTACGAGTTTAGTGCGTAAATGAACGACCAATGAAATGAAATGAAATGAAAGTTTTTAATTCGGAAAACAATGATCCATAAATTGTTAGTAAGAAAAATAAAATAAAGTAAAATAAAAACATGTTAGTATCAATACAATTGAGATAATAAAACTAAAACTTATACTCATTATGCCATCGGCCCCGTAGCCTAGTCGGTAGTACACCTGCCTGCGAAGCTCGGGGTCGCGGGTTCGAATCCCGCCCAGGGCAAACATTCGTGTGATGAGCACTTGTGTTTGCCTTGTGACTGGATGTTATTTATATATTATATTATGTATTTATGTATGTATATCAGCTGTCTGGTACCCATATTACAGGCTCTGCCTAGTTTGGGATCAGGTGGCCGTGTGTGAAATGTCCCCACATATTTATTTATTTATTATTATTATTATTGACAAGCACCTCCACCCAATGCCGTGTGAAGGGGCTGTCGAATCTTTCGGCTATACATTTCAGGATGTTGTTAGAGCTCCCGCGCATTCGGTACATTAAGGAGGCCGCTTTTTTGCGCATGATTGCATAGAAATCATCTGTGTGTGCGTCGGCAAACATGCCAATATGATGTTACAATTTTTTAAATAAATATCGGAAAAACCTGGAATATCCATACTGACATTTCGTCGCAAGTACTTACATTTAAATAGTGTAGTCATTACTACCCAATTCCGATACCTACTTATAATAAAACATAAACCCAGGTTTTTAAGTCTAAAACTGAAACTAGTCTTTAGGCCTCAATTTGGCAAAAATTAAATACTTGGCCAGAGAGGTGGCATTCATTTAGGAAGGCCTATGTCCAGCAGTGGACGTCTAAGGACTAATATATATGATGAACCTTAATTCGTTATATTTAAAGCGATCTTATTCACCTTGTACAAGTGTAGGGTAACTCTGTTCACAAATGGCGTCTAATGATAGTAATTTGTTCACATTAACTCCTCGGTTGGGTGGCCGCGTCTCCAAACATGTTACCGACTGATTACAACCAATCCTAGAGAAATAAACCCAACAAGACCTTAGTAGACAGACAGTCTAATGATTAATTATCTAATAAGAGCACGCCGGGCAGCGATGTGGTTCCCAGCTGAAAATATGCCACGATCTTAAAAAAAATTGCGTCCCAGTTTTCTTTTTCAGATCTGGCAACACTAGTGATGGTAGCTATTACGGAAGCAGTACTAAGTTATTTGTAAATAATAATAAATAAATAAATACCTCAGACATTCGCACCAATTATCTAGTCCCAAACTAGGCAGAGCCTGTGGTATGGTTACTAGATAACGGATAGATATACTTAAATAAATATATAAACATCCAAGACTTGGGTACGAACATTCATATTCATCATACGAACATTTGTCCCTAGCGCGATTCGAACCCTCAACCTCCAACCTTTGTATTTTTCAGTTTTAGCGATATTTAGTGTGCAATGATCACCAGACTACTCATTAATGTTTGTTAATAGAACTAATTTATCGATAATTCAAATAACTTCGTGCAATTGCAATGTCCTTTGCACTTCTACAGCTGTAGGACTTCTCTACGGGACCACGTGGGCAGGTCAAAGGTTATGGTGATATCCTTTGCTCTGAGCGACGCTTCCTCGGCGCTCTAGAGGCACAACACACAGGTTTACTCCGTTAAAGCGTGCTCTCCATGTTAGTATTCGTCCTATACACTAGACATTGACAAAATCCTAAGGAAGGCATTTATAGGTTGGAATTAAGGGTAGTTTTTTATTCCTGAAGGGTTTACCCAGAATATGCCAATTCACTCTTCCTTTTAAAAAAACCAAGTTGTATTTTTCCGGAAATACCAAAGCTTACAGGGAGCTCCATTCCTCAGCAGTTCGCGTTATGAAAGAGGAAGCAAAATGCTTCGTACGAGAACGTGGTATGTCTACTATATAAGGATGAAGTATTCCCCCTCCCCCACGCCTGGTAATCCGATGATGAATGGGGGAAGACGTTTCAGAAGTTCCATCATAAAATTAAGGAGACAAAAACTGTTTAAGCATTCAAGTTACTACAATAGATTTGAACAAAAATCATCATCAGATTATTTTTGTCTCCACTGCAGGAACAAACCCTCTCTGCCGGAGACAGACGGAGGATTTGTTCTACACTCCCCGCGTTGGCCAGACGAGTTGGGGAGGCCTGATTGAGGTTTTATAATGTATTCCCTTAGTCGCCTTGTACGACATCCACGGGAAGAGTTGGAGTGGTCCTACTCTACTCTACCGGAAACCACACGGCATAAGCCGTGAACAAAGATACCTATGCATTAAAACCAAGATCCCACAATAACTATGTACATATATAGTAGTATATATCTATGAAGTAGCAGTTGTAGTTACGACATGAAAGGGCAGGCCGCGGCCGACAGTCCGACCGACCGACGCACGAAGCCAGCCGCCCGAAAACGCCCTCCCACAACCGTTACACGGACAAGGACCTCGGGACCAGACCTACGTCCACACTGAAGAACTACTCTCCCACTAATATTATAAATGCGAAAGTTTGGATGTTTGGATATTTGTTACTCAATAATGCTTGAACCACTGGACGGATCGGGATGAAACTTACCACACATATAGGTTAGGTCCTGGAGTATTATTATATTCTTTATTGCACATAATTTTTTTTTACAAAAAAAGGGCATAACATAAAAGTGGATAAAGGTGGACTTATCTCTATAAGAGATCTCTTCCAGCCAACCTTCACATAGACACACACTTCATATAGTAAGACATAGATTAGTTTTTATCCCGAAAAAACGTCTCATTCCTACGGAAAATACATAATATTTGTGATGTTAAGTAGTCCATGCGGACGATGTCGCGGACAACAGCTAGTTAATCATAAAAAAATAATTTTGTCCAGGATAATGGAAAACTATCTTCTTTTTTAAGTAATGACACACCATAATAATTACGTAAGTAAGTAACAGAATACATTAAGATCAAAATTGTTATCTGTTTGTGCACGCATTATGTAAAAACTACTAAAATATTTCTGGTGTGGTTTTCAGAAAAGCATAGGGCTCACTTTGTATACATCATCATCATCATCAGGTTATTTTTGTCTCCACTGCACAACCCTCTCTCATCTACCGGAGATAGACGGATGATTTGGCCTACACTCCTCGCGCTGGCCAGACGGGTTGGGGAGGCCTGATTGATGTTTTATAATGTATTCCCTTAGTAGCCTTTTACGACATCCACGGGAAGAGTTGGAGTGGTCCTATTCTACTCTACCGAAAACCACTCGGCAAGTTACGGCACTTTGTAGTATTATTTAGTATTTATCACACCCGGTATAAGGTAATCACATACAATATTCTTCTCACCTCGACATTTCATAATCTTCCGTTTTAAACGCAGCCTTACGAAAGATTCCTGTCAGACTCGCTCTCAATGAAATGTGGGTCAAGTTTATTTACAAATCAGGACGTTGCCCGCGCGCAGTCCTTCTCCCTCCAACGAGCGGCGTATACCGCTGTCTCACTCACGCATAAGGCTCACGCGGTAGGATACGTGGCTTTGAATACGAATGCTGTTGTCAATTTGAGATTATCGTTGAATAAATTTGACTGGGTTTTTGATATCAGAGACTGGGTTTTATAGATGATTGTAATTTATAGTTATTTAAAGTTTTAAGTATGAGTTATTTGTGAGGTTTTATTTGATCTCGATTTGAGTCTTGTTGTATTTTTTTTTCAATTAAATCCTAATAATCAGGATCGGAATTACGTGTCATTTATATACTTGAGACGAAATGTTTATTTTAATATAGATATTCTATTTATTTTATGTATACTTTATTGTACACAAGATTTCCGTGTGGTTCCCGGCTTAGAATATGGCCACCCCTATCTTTCCCGTGTTTGTCGTCAACATTAATTTATTGACATTTTATGATAAATATTGTACTTTGCATACCTAGAACACATACATAATGCTCACGCCTTGGTCCAAGAGGGGTAGGCAGAGACGATAGATCGCCACTTTGTGCGATCCTGATACACCTTACTAGCCTCACTCACATTCATCAATCTTATCATGCACCTCTTTTTATTCTTCTCACTGCGAACCCCAGTCTTTTTTAACACACTCTTAGATTTAAAAAAATAATAGCCCTAAAGATCTTCTTAACCCCATCATTAGACCATTCGTTCAACAATAGTGTACCTCACTTTATTTACATCGGCCCTAAATCCGGAACGAACCGGATATCGTTTTAATAAGCGCCGGATGTGAGATCATGGGTTCGGATGATGTAAAAAAAGTAACGTGACACCGCGCATCCTACAATGGGTTAATAGGTTCAGTGTGAAGGTACCTTTATCGTTCAATAGGATGCAGGTAAAAAAACACGTTAGTTCTAGAATAAGTAGGTCAATTTTCGACTGTTAAATTATCCATCCTATGCGTTATAGCGAGCCGAGTCGACTGCCCCACATTCTGGTACTCGATTCAGTTCATCAAACATCACCATCATGAAGCCAGCTGACCATTCCAGGTGTAACCTGGCCTGCACGGGGTACTCCCTGCTGATAAACGGAGGAGGCACTGACGACCGATAAATTGTGGTATAACCATCTACAAAAGTCAGGTCAGGCCAAAATATAGGCCGGTGACGGCTAGCACAAGTGCGAGGAGCCTGACACTGCGATCACCAACCCGCCTGACAGACAATTCAGCTTGTCAAGGCCAAAGTCAAAATCATTTATTGCATATGAGTACACTTGGTACATTTATACACGTCATCTTTTTATCGACTACCGCTTCCTAGGTGTTAGCGCTGTGAAGAAGAAACGGCGCAACAAACTTCACGCAACACATCTTTTAAAAATCAAGTTTGCATACAATTAATAAAGATTTTGCGAAGCTGAATTAACATTAGTACCAGACATCTTTGTCATTCAAATAATCGTTTATTTTATAATAGGCTTTCTTACAAAGTTGTTTTTTAATGTGATCTTGAAACTTTCTGTCCGTCATATTTAAGATTTCCTCTGGTAGTTTGTTGTAGAAGCGTATACATTGCCCCGTGAACGACTTACTGACCTTAGTCTTAACCCTGGTGAAACAAGTTTATTTTTATTTCTTGTATTATAATTCATCATCAGGTTATTTTTGTCTCCACTGCAGGAGCACAACCCTCTCTCATCTGCCGAGACAGACGGAGGATTTGGCCTACACTCCCCGCGCTGGCGCGGGTTGGGGAGGTCTGATTGATGTTTTATAATGTAATGTATTCCCTTAGTCGCCTTGTACGACACACATTGTATTATAATTATATCTTGCTATACCTTTCGGCTATATCAGCTCTTCGTCGAATTTCCGCATTACGAATCATATCCTTCAAAGAAACCCCGATCATAGCGAAGCAAGCCATATTACCATCCAATAAAAATAACTCTTCCCAAACTTTGTACTCGCTTTGAGCTGGCAAGTGTACAACATGTTGGTTCCCATACAGCGCACATGTTCGCGTTTTTTTCACCAAAATTCCTACCTGGCGTCCCAAATTTGAATTCAAATATTGACTGATTGAAGGGTTGGAAGTGCATCTGTCGGGCATCTTTTATCGGGCGCAGGAGAAAGCCACACGCGATGGGAAAGCCTTAAAATTATCTTTATTTTCGGTAACATGTGCGTTAAAGAACCTCATTGTATTCTTTCAAGAATTTTTGGGCGATGTTTTGGTTGTTATTCCACTTTGCGTCAGTTTACTTTTGTTATTTTTTAAGTATAACTTGTGAACTTAATAGCTTCTGGTGTCAAAACTTCCGTTTCAATTAAAACTTTGATATGATATGATAATAATCAATGTTTTCAGACCGGGAAATATCAATCTTAGCTCGTTTCATAGATTAGACATCAACGCGCGCTTTATAATATAAGAAATTATAATATTAGTTTAATCTTAATCATCTAACGTCCACTGCATAACATAAGCTGGCCTAATAGAATTACAATTTAGATGGGTAGGTTATGGGGGTTTTGCCTTAATCACCACGCTTGGCAGGCGGAACTTTTCAAAATGAAGGCAAGTGAATTAAAATGTGTTTGTATCTCAGTTTTAATTTAAAAGGATATTTATACGTATATAAAATACAAAAGAGCTCGTGTGAAATTGTCGATTTTCGTCAGCATATTTTTGATATGTCGGGTAAACATTATTTTGTTTTTGTGATTAAGTAGATGCCATCGCATCTCCATCATCCATAGAACACAAGCTTAAATATCTATTTCCATAACACACAAAAAACATAAGATAACGACATTCACTTTCATGACAGTTAAAAACTTACTTAATAACCTTAGAACATTTTTTTTCGAATTGTTCTCATATTGAACTGACCATCGATATATTAATATATTTCTTAAATACCTCTTTAAGCAACAGTGACATTTTTTTTTAATTCAAACAGCTTTTTGTCATAAACCTAAAATAATACGACAGATTGACAAATTTTGCTTGTTTTTATAAATATTTTTCATGTCTGTAGTAAATCCAAACCCGCTTTAACTCGGAATAGGTAGGCCATGCAAGTATTTAGGTCAACTTCTCGGTCTAGGTCTAGGCGAAGTGGGTCCGGTGCAACCGGTCCGGCCTCTGCGTGCGGCGGCCAGCTTTCTCTCGCCGTTAGTGACGAGCGAATATGCGAGTTTGATAGTTGCGATTTTACGATAAGTGTCTAACGTGTATCTACCTAAAGCCATGGTAGCCTGGTGCACTCGACTCTCATTTACGAGGTCGTGGGTTCAAACCCTTCTCGTACCAATGAGGTTTCTGAAACTGAAGTCCCTACGGTTAAGTTACTAACACACAGTTTTTTTTAAAACTTCTAAGACATATGGGAAGTCCACTAAATCGGCTTGGGGCATCCTTGGTGGACTGGGGTAGGTACAAAAGACCCTGAAGGTTCGAAGTGTCGCCAGGTCTTCCTGCCCCCCTAAGAAGTATCTAACAAAGCCTATATAGCCTGGCTTGTTAAGCAGACATTTTATTGCTTTGATTAACTTAATTTTTTTTTAATTTATGAATTTTATTTGTCATTTTTATATTTATGTTAGTTATTGATGTTTAATTTGCCTGTGTATAATTTGATTTTGTCTAATTTTTTTTTACCTGTAACGGAAGTTATCAATAAAGTATTTCTATGTCTAGATTGAAAACGAGTTATATATATCGTAAAATAGGTATTTTAAAAAGTCCAGTAATTAAAGATCTAAAACGAAACTGGGGTAGATGTGGTCAAGCCCCATCAGATTGTGAAATTTTATGTTCAGTGAAACACAATATCCACTTAGACTAAAGCTATCAATGTTCCAAAAAACAAAATGAGTATGGATTTTTACAACCACGAGATCATACAATTACGTTGTATTCAACACAATATTAATACGAGAAATTTTTTTGTCACTTAAATAATCTTCTATTTTATAATGGGACTTCTAAGAAAGTAGTTTTTTTTATATTGAAGTTGAATTCGCTAAATATCAACCAAAAGTATAAGGTTTAAGACCTATTTGACGACCTCCGTGGCGAAAGGGGTAGCTCTCGGACTGTCGAAGGTTGCGGGTTCGAATCCCGCTAGGGGCAAATGTTCTTATGATGAATATGAATGTTTGTACCCAAGTCTTGGATGTTTATATATTTATTTAAGTATGTCTATCCGTTATCTAGTAACCATACCACAGGCTCTGCCTAGTTTGGAACTGGATAATTGGTGTGAATGTCTGAGATATTTATTTATTTTATTTATTTATTTAGTAAATTCAATCTATTCGTAAATTTCTGGAATAACACGCAATTTTCTATCTTTTAAAGGATCTAATATGTACAGTAGTGGGAGAAAAGGTTTATCATCTTAAAGTCTATTTTTGCTTGTACCAGTGCAAGAAACGGTATTGCCGCTTACATTTTGTTTACTGGTTTTCGTTAATATAAAATAATTTATATAAATTTATACCTTGTTATAAAACAATCGAAAATTAATTGATATCAAACTTTTCACTCCCGATTCCGTCAGAAAGTCCTGGAGAAAATAAGCGACACAAAACCATAGAGTATATAGCCCCGATCAGCTGATCCTAGCCACGCCTGCGCAGGTGCACAGCTTTCTCCGGCGCCGGCCAATGTCCGCACTGTTATTGATTCTACGCGTCAAACATCGCGTGCGCAGGGCGCGCCAACTGTGCGCGTATGGCTTGCAAATTGTACGTTGTGATTCATTGTACTCACTTTGATTTTAATTGCCGTGACCTATGGCGCAGAAATGTGGACACTGACGGTGGGCCTGATACACAAGTGTGAAGTCGCTCAGCGAGCTATGGAGAGGGCTAGATAGATTTAGATTTAGATATATTTATTTCGCTAATATACCATAAAACAATATATAATATTATATACTATCTTAGCCATAAAAGGGATCGTCAATTGAATACAATAATAAGCCTTATGTCATATATAATCAGAATGCTATGCTCGGAGGTTGTTTGAGGGATATAATTCGTAGCGGATAGTTTGGCTTTTCGGTGAAGAAAAACATCGTAAGGAAACCTGCATATGCCAAAGAAGAAATTCTGAGGCGTATGTGAAGTCCACCAAATCGGGACACCGTTGGTGGTCAGGGGTTTGGCACAAAAGATCCTGAAGGTTCGAAGTGTCGCCAGGTCTTCCTGGCCCCCTAAGAAGATAAGATAAGATAGTGATAATAACGTAAAGATATACCTATATAAGTTACTGTATATTATAACAGTGTATTTTTATAACAGTGTATTTTTATTTCATTATAAAAAGTAACTGAATTGAAATGAAAAAAAATTTTTTTTTTGAAGAAATGCCATCGCTTTGCCTTAGCCGGTCTCTACCAGTTAAATAAGACACAATCTTAAATATCTATTACCACACATACATATTAAAACCATAAGAAAACTACACTCATTTTATAGAAGTCAAAAACTCAAAAGTTTACTCAGAACGTGTTTTTATACATTGTATATATCATCATCATCATCAGGTTATTTTTGTCTCTACTGCAGGAGCACAACCCTCTCCCATCTGCCGGAGACAGACGGAGGATTTGGCCTACACTCCCCACGCTGGCCAGACGGGTTGGGGAGGCCTGATTGATGTTTTATAATGTATTCCCTTAGTCGCCTTGTATGACATCCACGGGAAGAGTTGGAGTGGTCCTATTCTACTCTACCGGAAACCACATGGCAAATTGTATATATACACTTGTCTAATCCCAAACTATGTCTCCTGTGCTATGAAAATTAAACAAGGATAGGACAACTCACAAGAACAACATCCCGCTAGGAATCAACTACAAAATACAAAGTTGTCTGTTCCCAGTGGGAATCGACCCCACGGCCTCTGGCGCTCGAGTTGTCAAGTTAATCTCCTATTGAACTGACCCGTACTGTAATGATGATATATTTTGATATACAGACATATAGTCTGTTATATAGTCTGCAGTCAGATATATATATTCTTTACTGCACATCTTAAAACTCAATACAGTAATAAATGGTGTGTACAAAGGCGAGTTTATCTCCTAAAGAAATCTTTCCAGCCAACCTTACAGGGTATGAGACAAGGCAGTAAGAGAGAGGGGGGGGGATAGATAGTCTGTACAGAAAATTTGTACATAGCAATCCGCCTTATGAAATACGCAGAGAAATGTGTAAAAATATCTAAAATGTCTAAAATGCATGTTCGTTACATAAATGGTAGAAAGACCTCGTGAATCACATTTTTAGCTACTGTGTTGAAATGGTCCTTGGACAGGAATTTCTGACTGGGAAGTCCAAGATATATTCAATCGCAGAAGGGTTTTTACGTGTAACGTCGTAACTTCGGGTCATATGTAGAGAAAATAAAGCGAGGGGGAAGAAGAACAGCCTGCGTTGTAATATCATTATCAGCAGAATCACCACGCAAATGGTGAGTCTGGAACTGAATATAAATCCAAGGTTTTATCATTTTTGGAATGTTTAGATGAAAAAAAAAGAATAACAGGTTACATTTTGGAGAGTGTGCCCAGGAATTACACGATTTGATTCCCCCATCCCCCTTCTATCACCGGACTACCAGGCGTGGTGAGGTTCTTCATCCTTATGTAGTAGACATACCACGCTCTCGCACGAAGCGTTTTGCTTCCTCGTTCATAGTGCGAACTGCTAAAAAGTGGAACTTCCTGCCAGCTTCGTATTTCTGGACAAGTCAATTTGGATCTTTTTAAAGGAAGAGTGAACAGGCATCTTCTGGGTAAGCGCGCTCCACCTTAGGCGTCATCATCGGGGATTACCATCAGATGAGATTGAGAGGAGATGAGATAGAAGCGCAAACCCATCAACAATAAAAAAAGATTTTTGTTTCCAGTATCATAACTGTTATTATCAACAAAAAAATAATTTATGAACATACAACTGAGGAACTTCACAGTCCGTCGTTGACATATCAACTCACGCTTCATGTGTATAGGACGGCCGTAAGTACGTAACTAGCGGCGATTTTCTCCAATTTCCCTGCACTTGACATTAGACGCGGCCATTGCCGCGGATCTAGCGCGGCGCGGGCGCATCTCCGGCGCGCAGTGAAAGTTGCGCGCGCGCAGCCGGCCTTCCCCCTCCCCCCGCGCAGAATATGTGTCACCGCTGAACGCTAGGCAGTGGGAGTGGTTGGTTGAGTCTTGGTCACATTACAGTTTAGAATTATGACGTACCACGATATTGCAAGATAACAATTCATAGATACAATAATTAGTACATCTGGGCGGTCTGATCTAATTAGTATATCTGGTCTGGTCGAAGCAATTTATTACTTACTACCTTAGGGTTGAGGATAACAATAGCCGAGAGAGATGTATTGCTGTTAAATAAAAGATGAGATATTGTAGAAAAAATATAGTTTTTTTTAGGTCGAAGAAAATAAAAACCCAACAAAGAAGATATAATAAATAAATAAATATTTTCAGACATTCACACCAATTATCCAGTACTAAACTAGGCAGAGCTTGTGGTATGGTTACTAGATAACGGATAGACATACTTAAATACGGTGAACACGTTAATAAATCAATGATTTGCGAACCACAGTGTGGTTTGTTGAACTATGAAATTGTGAAAGCGAAGGCTATGGGTTGTATACATACGCATGTATATGTGTACAACATATATATGTTTGTATATAACGTCAACTCTTAACTAACAAAACCACGTGACATAGGTATAGTATACGACCTAACGTTAGAAAGCGGTGGTGGATGGTCAAGTCAGTTACCTGGTAGATTGACCGCTGAGAGTGATGGTCAGGTGAACAGTGAGCTATCTGATCGTTCCTCAGTCTCATGCTTACTCTAATAACTAGACTGTGGTATAGTGGCGATTTTCAGTTTTCAAACTCATCGCGAGCGCATGTCACCATTCCATACTACGCCACAAAACAGACAGTTATATGGAAAAATTAGAAAAAGAAAATGGAAAAAGTCTCCACTGCAAGAGCACAGCCCTCTCTCATCTGCCGGACACAGACGGAGGATTTGGCCTACACTCCCCGCGCTGGCCAGACGGGTTGGGGTGGCCTGATTGATGTTTTATAATGTATTCCCTTAGTCGCCTTGTACGACATCCACGGGAAGAGTTGGAGTGGTCAATTTCTACTCTACCGGAAATTGTTTGATAACTAAGTTTAAATTTATATAAATCGTTATAGGTATATTGAGGTAAATCTTCAAACATCATTTAATATTTGTTCAATTGTTGCTAATACTATTTCTAACACTGGTACAAGCAATAATAAACTTTAAGATGACTAACCTTTTCAAATCGCTACTGTACTTCAGGAGCTAAAAGTTTCAAGTCGCTCAGTGAGCTATGGAGAGGACTATGCTCGGGGTTTCTTGAATATGATTCGTAATTAGGAGTATAATAAAGAACGAAGGTCACCGATAAAGCCTGAGTACATCCGGCTTCCAACTTAGATCACCAGTTTTCCTAGCCCGCCACATTTTAAAAAGAGGCTGTGCTGGCTTGTTAAGAAGTCATTTTATAGTTGTGAAGAGTTTTTCCAGAACTCACTGACATATTTAATTAGATTGAAATCTATGAATTATATCCGACATTTTTACTCTTATTTTTATATATAATTGCCGTGTGGTTTCCGGTAGAGTAGAATAGGACCACTCCAACTCTTCCCGTGGATGTCATACAAGGCGACTAAGGGAATACATTATAAAACATTAATCAGGCCTCCCCAACTCGTCTGGCCAGCGCGGGGAGTGTAGGCCAAATACTGCGTCTGTCTCCGGCAGATGACCTGACCACTCTGGTCGTCGTTTCATTGCTACACTCCCATTTGCTAGAGGGGAAGTAGGAACTCTCTTCCTACTTTGACTCTTTACTTCTTTAATTAAATTTGTCTGGGACCGAAGGTAGCGTAAATTCATGACCTGGCAGTGACTGACCTGGTAAATGACCATTTGCAGTTACCTCCGTTGATCCTCGCTTACACGTTACAGCATGTTCTTCATAACTGAGTAATACCTAAAACCTTGGATAAATACCCAGAAATATAAATGACAGAAGCAAGTAAGTGAAGCTTTCAAAGTCGCACCCAGAAATACCAATTCGACCATTAGTAAACAATTTACATGAACATTAAACGCAATGTCAAATCCATAATGATGTGTCACTTAAAAGTCTAAATCACCAGCAGAGGTCGCGGGTGATACATCTTTAAGACTGCTCCGCACTGGTGTGCAAAAAACACATCTTATCATCATCATCAGGTTATTTTTGTCTCCACTGCAGAAGCACAACTCTCTGCCGGAGACAGACGGAGGATTTGGCCTACACTCCCCGCGCTGGCCAGACGGATTGGGGAGGCCTGATTGTTGTTTTATAATGTATTCCCTTAGTCGCCTTGTACGACATCCACGAGTGGTCCTATTATACTCTACCGGAACGAAGAAACGGCGCAACAAACTTCACACAACACATCTTAACTCACACACGAGTCTGTACCATCCTTAACTTAGCCTCTTATACTCAGGCTAAGTTCCAGTGAGTCATAACAGAGGTTTGTCGTGTAGCAACTAGCATGTAGGCGAGTGTACGGAACCAGCGCTTCATGTCTTATAGTTTTGTGGGTCACATTTTTTACGTACATACTTAACTGCGCTGCGAATAGCAAATCTACTTATTTGAATAATAATCAAGGTATTGTTTTCACGTTTCAGGTCCTGCTTATGAATTATTCTATACTAACTCTGCCCGAGGCTGTTGAAATTTCATTAGTGTTAACCCCTTCCCCTTTCCTCCCGCACCTTTCAGAAACTACTGGACCGATTTCAAAAATTCTTTCACCATTAGAATGCTACATTATCCCTGAGTAACATAGGCTATATTTATTACTAGGGATCCCTACTAAATCTTGGGTAAAGCTGTAAATATGCAATATAACAAAGAAGTATAGTTATTATGTTCGGTACAATTCTTGCAATTTCGGTACAAATATTGCGATTGGTTTATATCGGGATCCGGATTGAGGATCTGAGTGGGAGTGGGATACGGAGCGAGAGTGGGAACGGGAGCGGATTCTGTATCTGAGATAATTAGTGTCGTAATCGCGTGGTCAATGCTGCGCTCGTCATAAGCCCTAAATCCGTCCACTGCTGAACATAAGCCTCCCCAGTAGAATATCACTTTTGGTAGGCTGACCATTGGGGGATATGCCATGATCACCACGCTTGGCAAGCGGATTGGTGATCGCAGTAATGATCTTAATGTATTAAGGTGAATGCTGGTGCAATCTCTTAGATGCCTTGACAGAATGGAAGATTAGGAATGGCCCTGTTCTAAGCCGAAAACCACAACTCTTAGTCATCATCATCAGGTTATTTTAGTCTCCACTGCAGGAGCACAACCCTCTCACATCTGCCGGAGATAGACGGAGGATTTGTCCTACACTCCCCGCGCTGGCCAGACGGGTTGGGGAGGCCTGACTGATGTTTTATAATGTATTCCCTTAGTCGCCTTGTACGACATCCACGGAAAGAGTTGGAGTGGTCCTATTCTACTCTACCGGAAACCATACGGCAACAACTCTTAGTAATATTAATTAAAAGTATATAACATAAATTATTTGTATTTTACTGGTAATGGGAGGAGGAAGAAGTATTATGGATTATTAAATGAGAGATGTGGAATGTCCATAATACATATTGCGAGTTTATATATAAACGACAAAAAAGTAATGAACAAATTTAACAAAAAATCTCGGAAAAAAACAGAATCTATAAAAAAAAATACATAAATGTTTATTACAGAAACTTATGCCGTTTGGTTTCCGGTAGAGTAGAATAGGACCACTCCAACTCTTCCCGTGGATGTCGTATAAGGCGACTATTACACTATACATTATAAAACATAAATCAGGCCTCTCCAACCCGCCTGGCCAACGCGGGGAGTGTAGGCCAATCCTTCGTCTGTCTCCGGCAGATGAGAGAGGGTTGTGCTCCTGCAGTGGAGACAAAAATAACCTGATGATGATGATGATGACAGAAACTTAGGGGGTTACAGAGGATAGTTGGGGCCCTCTTTTAGACATAAAAATGTCTGTGCCAGAGGGCCTCGCTCTTACATACTTATATCTTATATATATTTAAACAACGTGTGTGAGTGGTGTGTGCGCAAATATCCATATTAACATAAACATTTCGTCGCGAGTACATAACACTACCTTATTCCAACCTCTGGTTATAAATTGCTTAAATTAGACAGTTGTTTAGCACAGTGTGAGAAAAACAAGTAGATATGTTCCAGGTTAGGGGGTCAGTTTGCGAAGGAAGAGATAACGGCGGTACCTAGTAAATACTTAAGCGTTATCTGTTACATGATATCGCTCAAACAAATTGTACAAATTGTATTTTTTTTTTCAGTAACTACATTAGCACTGGTCTTACAACCGCCAATCTGGTATTTTCGTTTCCACTTTCTTTCTCTTTTATGCTTTAATCTATCTGTCTTTTATATATATATATATGTTGACTGGAAGAGATCCCTAAGTGTGATAAGTCCGCCTTTGTACACAGCTTTTTTCTTTTATTTATTTATTTTCGTTGTTAATTTTTGTAGAATAAAGCGTTTACATACTTACATATGTACAACTATATATATATATGGCAATTGTGGTTCCTCTTTGAGTACGTAATGAACAATACCTGCCAGTGGCAAGTAGCTAATGCATGGATCTAAAACATTGGATAACCCGAAATATATGTCTACCTACTTCTGCTATCTACATCTATATCTATCTAAGTCTTTGAACTTTTTTCCACACAATGGCACCACAGGCGAATTTAATGCCGAAGGTTAACTACCTGTTAACTATTAAGTCTGAGATATTGTTATTTATTTATTTTATGAAGATATATTTATATCTAAGTTACATTACAGCTAAAAAAAACCAGTAAAAAGTTTCCACTATGTTAAAATTGGTTATGGTTATATATTTCCTTACGTTTCAAGTGGTGTTAAAAAAGTTGTAAATCTGGTGTCTTTGTTTCTACTTTCTTCCTCTTTAATGATTTAATCTATACATTTATTTCATCTTTATTACACACAGGTGCACAACAGGGGAACTTAATGCCGAATGCATTCTTTATCAGTCAACCTTTGTGTCATGCTAATCGATTTTAGTGTAATTCGCATAACATTCCGACTTTGGTTATAAACGCCAGTCTGGTATCGTGTCTCTACTTTCTTCCTCGATTATTTATGTATTTGTATAAACGCTTTATTGCACCCAAAATTAACAATAAATAATAATAAATGGGGGAGCTATCCCACTTACGCTATAATCTATCAGCCTGACATGCCAACTGGTGTTTGAAATGCAAATCTGGTATTTACGTCTCTACTTTCTTCCTCTTGTATAACTTATAGACTCAATGTATTCGCCTGAAAGTTTGTTTTATAAATCGGGAGAAACACTACCTTAAGTTTTTATTACAAGGAAATTTACCGCGGGAAAATATATACAAATCGCATCGTGGTTCGCTCGAAGTTAATAATCAATTGCAATTAAAATATCATTTTTGTGTTTAAAGTTTTGCTGTCAAGATACAAATATATAAAACTGAGAACAAAATAATATTTATCTACAGTCCATTCCAAATTTATTGACCAGTTCTATTAAGCATGATGATCCAATGATTATTAAGTTTTAGTATAAATTTGGTATAAGTATGTATAAGTTTAAGATTTGTCTGAAATTTGTACCTAAACTAAGATAAACCTATATTTTCAGGTCACCAGGCCAATTTATCTAACATAATCATCATCACATCCGCAGCGGCTCAAGCTGTATGTGATACCGAACTTGGAATCAAAGTAAAATACTCTTAAACTACCTAAAAATAAGACTGAAAAGAGATTCTGATGAGTTCACGCTTGACTCATTCTCACCTGATAGTAAGTGATGATTAGTGGTTAGTGGAGCGAGCTTACCCAGAAGATGCCTAATCACTTTTCCTTTAAAAAATATCCAAGTTGGACTTGTCCGGAAATACCGTATCTGGGAGTGAGCTCCAGTCCTTAGCAGTTCGTGTTATGGAAAAATAACGTTAAATTTAAGTAAAAATGACGCTAGATTTAAGAAAAAATGACACTAAATTTAAGTAAAATTAACGTTAAATTAATTAAAAATAACACTTAATTTAAGTAAAAATCACGTTAAATTTAAAAATAATAACGTTAAACTTAAGTAACAATACCGTTAATTTAATTATGAAAAATACTCACCTGGCTATAACTGTAACTGGTTCAGAGGTGGCTGTTGGTCGTGTGTCAAATCCGAAACATTATAAACTGTGTCCACTGTGTCCACTTTGTCCACTTTGTCAAGTTTGCCGAGTTCGCCAACTTTGCACCACACTGGAGCCTTCAACAGCGTACAGGGACAGAGAGCGGGGCAAGGGGTGCGGGGGCAGGGGTCAGACTAGAAAATAAGATAGATCTTGCTATAGTAAGTATCTACAGTAAAATACAGATGAACTTTTTAAATAAAAGAAAAAATATTTCAGTCCCCCATAAAAAAAAGTGATTGCAAATTATTGTTTATGGTCACATGAATAATAATACTCGCTTATTTATTACATACAGCAAGAAAATAAATATTAAAATTATCCAAAAGATATTAATTCGCAATAATTTTTTTAATCATATTAAATAGTCCAGCATATGACTCACATATAAATGCATTCCACTAAATATCTACTTAGCATGCTTAATAAGTTAATAAGGTTTTTAAGCTTAACGACACATGCGATACCAAGAACAGGTAGATGGACTATATTAAATACTAATCGGGTTTAGTGTAATTGATTAATGCATATGAAAAACTAGTAATTTAAGTTTAGATACAATAATTAAAAATTTAAAAAAAATTATGAATTTCAAATTGTAACACGTGACGTTATATTGACCTATATATTTTTAAAACAAAGTCTCTTTGACCTACTTTTCATGAACAAAGTTTTAAGTAATTTTAAAAGTACGGTTATAAAAAATTAAATTAATATTTAGTTTTGTATAAAAACACAGTATATTAAATAATTCGTGTCAACCGCGACGGGTTCCAAACTACGCGTGCGCCGTTAAAACTGTAAAAAAACCAGTCGAACGACCTTCGTGCTATCAGCCGAAAACGAGCGAGTCTCAAAAACGCGCTGTCTGGAAAAGACACACTATTCTATATCGGTAATTAATCTTTACCGGTATTCAGCTCGAAAATAATAGAAATAGGGCGCCAACTCCTGAACTACTCCATGCAGTTAATCAAAGAAACCTATACAAGTTAGTGGAAGAAAGAAAGGAAAGATGTGATTGGCATAAATAAAAGATTACAACAACAAAAAAAAACGAAACAGAAAAAAATATTCTTGCGAATATTTACAAAGGAGGGTAGAAAAAAAACGGTAATTTAAAAAAAAACTGGCGTTGTCAATCCATCCACTGTTCCACATTCGCGGCACTGTCACGCACTTTATTTAATGCCAATTACAATTTCCCCCAAAACACGTCATAATTTGCTCCAGTTTTGTGATTTTCGAAAATATCGGTAACAAATGGAACAAAACCGGTGTTCGTAACGTACACTGTGTAACCGGCCGGCAGTGGAACACTGGTCTCGTTTCGGGTGGACAGTGGGACGCGCACTGCACTGTTGGGCCACGGTGGACGAACGCGCGGCGCGCGTGTCGGGAGCTGACTGCGGCGCGCGCGCACCCCACTCACTCGCTTCCCACCAAAAATTTTCTTCCACCACCGGCGGCGCAGGGCTGGCGAACCGAGGCCCGCTTTCAGCGCTACGCTACGGTACAAACCGTTGACCGTTTTTTATTTGCTATACATAAACTGAGCTTTAGAGATAAGTTTAATGGAATGAATTCTTTGACGGCCTCACTTGTAAACTAAATTGTTCAAGAATTTGTGTCATAGCTGATAAAATGATAAAATTGCAAACAATTAGGAAAGTGACAAGCGATTCAGTAACTCGTGATAATAATTATATATATATATATATTTAATTATTGCTGTGAAAATTTAAATCAGTTAAAAAAATTTCACTCTTTAAAAGTTTCTTAAGCTTTTTTGTTAATCTGTCTCGTCTATCCCCGGTAATCTCAATAACGACAGGTCCAAGTAATTTGAAACATACAAGTAAAATTTCCCGATTAAGTAGGAAAATTATTTAACTAAAATCGTTTGTTCTCCGAATAACTCAAAATCGACTGAACTTATTGAGCTGAACTTATTGTTCTTAATACATAATTATTACTGACATGTATGTGTGGGAATGATGAGAAAATTACCTAATATATTTATAATAATTTTATCAATAATAAATTGTAATAATTAGATGAATAAGATTTTTAGCGTTATGTACACTAGAAATAGTAATAATTATTGCATGCTCCAAGGCAGATCACAGAGCCCATTATACAAATATACTACCACTAACACCTGTGTATCGCAATAAAGTTTTTTGAATTTGAATTTGAAATATAATAACATATATAGATTTACCTGGTACTGATGATAAAGTAAGTAAAATTATGAAAAAGTTTTTTTTATTATTATTTTACATGATAATCATAAGAAGATAAACTACTATATAAATTTTCAAGCAATTACAATGCCGCATTGAATTTCATAGATACCTTTGGAAAAAAAACTAACTCGTGCAATAAGAACAGATTTCGCATTGGTTCATCATCCATTACTAAGCATTTACATCCTAATTACACGAATAACAACTGTTCTCTTGTTTGTTCATTGCAGTTCAATCACCCTTATTTGTACGGTTTAATTCGATATTTTGATCACGAGATTACTGACAAAACATCATATTTGCTTTTTTTTACATTATAAAAACCACATAGACATATAGATATATACATAAACTGTTTATTGCACACAAATTAAGGATAACAATAAAATAGGTACAGATTTTTGGAAAGTGTACAAAGGCCTTATCGCTTAAAGCGATCTCTTACAGGCAACCTTTCAGAAGGAAAATAAGAAAGACATAGCGAGAGAGCAGGTGAAAGAAGAGAAATATTTTTTCTACTTGTTAATTCCTTTTTTTATAAATAATAGTATAGTTCCTTTATGCGAGTTAAATATTAAATTTTGAATAAGAAGATCGTAATTGTCTACAATAAAGGTAATTTTTTAAATATATTCTAATTTAAATCAGATTCGGAGATCAGATGTGATAGAAATAATTATTATACTTGTTTTTATTATTTTTTTGTGTCAAATGTGTTTCAGTTACCCCAGCTCACCTACACGTTGCCACCGAGTAGCAGCATTGGACCTCACAGCTCAAACAAATGCAATACGATATTTATTTTAAATTAATGATTTTAATCAATGCGGTGCATTTCACTTGAAGTTGATCCGCCCTGCCGACTGCTATCTCCGCTGCGTGCGCGCACACTCACAGACGCATTCCCACGCACACATGCAAATGACGGCGGGCCTACCTACAGACCTACTAACAACTTTCACTCCGCCTATGTCTTATCATGTTAGATATAAATATCAGTTTTCTGTGTTTTCGCTGTAATTTGAATTTGTACGGCGGAGGAGTAAGTGGGCCAGCCGTCGATTTTCTTTATTGGCCCTCGCAAGGTCCTCTTTCTCGGCTGCAGCGAAGTTAAGGTCATTGTCGATACTGATTAATGACACGTAAAGGCTCCAACGCTAGCGGAAACTGGTCGGGAAATGTATGGCGGTGGATTGAGGTGTTTGTGATTCATGTGACTCTGGTATCTGAATATGTATGTATACGCTTTATTGTACCAAAATTTACAACAACAATAACGAACAGTTATCAAATTTGGTACAAGGGTGGACTTATTCGCTTAGGAATCTCTTTCAGCAACCTTAGAGTCAAATCAGTACTCAATAAAATTTCATTTATACTTTTACGTTAAAATTTCTAGACTATAGGTTGACTGGTAGATATCCCAAAGTGGGATAAGTCCTCCTTTATTTAAAAATAAATATCAATAGTAAAAGTTATCGTTGTTGTTTTATTCGGGATTACTGACCGACATTTTCTGAAGCTGGCTTTTCATCAACTCTTCAAGAGACATCTTCTGTGGAAACATCTTCTGTTCAGATGCCATGAGAAATGGATAGGCCCACCTTTAGTTTTATGATAATAAACTAATTTTGTCAGACTAGTGGGAACAAGAAACCCAAAGGTTTAAAGATTATATTATTTAGTTGAGATCCATAAGAACCATTTCTTCTGCATCTCATCTAAATAATATAACTTGCGTTCCTTGTTGAGATAAGATGATGAGATGTCGTCTAATTTTATGATAATCAACTAGTTTGGACAGACTCGTGAGAACAAGGAACCCAGTGCTTTACAAAGGATACTATTTTATAGGTTAAATGCCAGAAGAAGATGAGATGGGCGTTTAATTTTATGATAACTGATTAATTTGTATAGTCTAGTGGGAACAGGGAATCAAAAGAAACTATTTTTGAAGTCGAGATGCGAAAAAATGGAGATAAGCGCTTAATTTTATGATAATAAACTAATTTAGACTCTGCTAGTGGTATATAAAGGTGAAACAGTAGTCTGCCGACGTCAGAGAGTGCGTATGCGATACCGTTGGAGCAGATTTTGGATGGCGATGTTAAGGAGATGGCAATAGTTTATAATTTTTGAAATAGAAAATATACCGAGGATATTTTTTATGACTAATATACAAAAACAAATGTGACGAGGTGGGCAAGTATTTCCCTAGCTAACCGTGGTACACAATGTATTTTTTTTATTTTATATATAAGAAAATCTTACAGCATTAAATATAAATTAAATAATTTGCTTAAAATAATTGGACGCCAATTATAAGATTTCACATTTTAACAAAAAAAGAACTTAATAACAGCCGAACATAAAGATGTACAAAATAAAAACAAACGAATAACAATAACGAGTGTGTGTGTGTGTGTGCCTATTCAGACGTGATCCTGCCCATCACTTGCCTCTTAAATGTTCCTGGTTTCAGATTAAAAATATCTATATACTATATATATGTATATACATAATTATCACGCCCCGGTCCCAGAGGCGTACTCTGGGACCGGGGCGTGATCATTGTGTATGTATGTACAAAAAAAATATTGATTTAAAATTTGCCGCTGTAACTATCCACTGCCTTCAAACAATTCTTCGATTCCTTACCAAAAGTTGTAAGTCACGTTTGGTTTCCATACTATTGGATAGACATTATGATTTATGATACCACGGTATCTGAATTGGCGTTTCAGATCACATGTTTTTTAATACTGATTTTATAAAAACATAGTAAAATGTTGGAATTGATTTTCTATATTTGTCGTATAAACTACCATTTATTCAATATTTCGGAATTTAATATAAGTGTAAAATATCCTACTGAATTACAAATTAAAAAGACATAGAATACAATTCTCAGTATACCCAACATATATTTTTATTTTTTCTTATTGTATTAAATAATTACAAATTAATATAATTTCAAGGATCAAATTAGTAACTTCCTCCAAAAGGCTTGGGTTCGCAGTGAGAAGAATAAAAGGAGGTGCATGAAAAGGTTGATGGATGTGAGTGAAGCTGTTGAGGTGTGTCAGGATCGCGCAAAAGACGATTACATCGTCTCTGCCTGCCCCTCTGGGACCAAGGCGTGGTCATTATGTATGTACGAATGTAAATTAAATTTCGTAACATTGTTAAGTCAGTATTGTTAAAGAAATAAAACATTAGTACGACTAATTATATCGTAACAAGGTGGCCGGAAGCGGCTGGATGCGGAGGGCGAAGACCCGGGTGTGGTGGCGTTTGTTGGGGAAGGCCTATGTCCAACAGTGGACGTCTAACAGCTGATATGATAAGATATCTTTGGCAGGGAATACTAAATATAATATTAGTTTACTTTCTCATATAAGTGAAATGCATTTCTTACTAGCTGGTGCCCGCGACTTCGTCTGCGCAGGATTAGTATTTCGAGTAGCTTATATTAGCGTCGCGTAGAAAAGAACTAACATTATGACATTAAAGTTATAATTTTATGGCGCACGCCAGAATAGCTCTCAGATGGTCGATTTTTTCCTACTTACTTGATATTTTGGACAATTCACACAATATCTTTATAAATTGTAGCCAATGTGTTATTCTGATGTATAAGCTATATTATTGTAAAGTTTCATTAAAATCCATTCAGTAGTTTTTACGTGAAAGAGTAAAAAACATCCATCTATACTTATAAACTTTCCCGTTTATAATATTAAGTAGGAAGGATGAGAATAAATAATCTTAAACCATAAATATTAGGTGACCCCTTTTTAGGCAACTGTTGACCACTCTCTTGTATGTGTGTGTAAATTACTGTAGAGCTACTGCAGCCAGCGCCCGAACATAGTCGATCGAGAGATGGACATCGGACTTCTTTTTCTAACTATTGCGTCGAGTTCTCGGCACCGGTCAGCAGCGCGCTGGCGTAGTAACTTTGTACCGGCGGGCTGAGCCTAGTAGCGCGTACTGCCAGCCATGTCCTATTTTGCGGGGGAGGTGAGTGAAGGGGAGTTCTTTAGGTAGTCATATTTCGTATACTCAGACAGTGACATCTCTAGCTTTTCTATTCCTATATCTTTCAATGCTCCTGTGGATTACGTTTATTTAATGTTGCTAGCAAAGAATATCATCATCATCATCAGGTAATTTTTGTCTCCACTGCAGGAGCACAACCCTCTCCCATCTGCCGGAGACAGACGAAGGATTTGGCCTACACTCCCCGCGCGGGCCAGACGGGTCGGGGAGGCCTGATTGATGTTTTATAATGTATTCCCTTAGTCGCCTTGTACGACATCCACGGGAAGAGGTGAAGTGGTCCTATTCTACTCTACCGGAAACCACACGGCAATCGAAGTATATGATTACTATTTATTTTATACAATACATTAATATACGGAAAAAAATCAGCAAAGTGTACTTTGTACACAATGTGGAAGGTTTCTTAGAATTTCCATAATTTTATTGTATATCCTATCCTACTTCCTACTAATATTATAAATGTGAAAGTTTGGATATTTGGATGTATACATGTTTGTTACTCAGTCACGCCTCAACCACTGGACGGATCGTGATGAAACTTGGCACACATATAGGTTAGATTCTGGGATAGGACATACGATAGTTTTTATCCCGAAAAAACATCTCATTCCTACGGGAAATACATAATAATTTGTCATGTTATGTTGTCCACACGGACGAAGTCGCGGGCAACAGCTAGAAAATTATAAATATTTCAGTTTGAACTCGAATACCTACATTCGAGTTATTCATTGAACAGACAGAAAAGCTTCTAAAAATACCCGACACTCCATACAATCGAACTAATTTAATTACCTACTACTACTCAGGAGCACCAGCCTGTCTGTACATCATCAGCCTAAATACGTCCACTGCTGGACATAGGCCTCCCCAATTGAATAGCACTTTTGTTAAGTTGTCCATTGGGGGATTGGCCATTATCACCACGCTTGGCAGGCAGATTGGTGATCGCAGTAATGATCTTAACATACACACACAGGAGAACGCTGCTGCCCGTCCCTGGTGCAATTCCATAGTCGCCTTGACGACACCCACGGGAAAGATACTTATGTTGTTGTTGTTAACTTATCCCTCTTAATCAGCTACGAGTATACTCGCTTGCTCGCTGCTGACAGTCCTACAATAATTTACACATAAATACACAAACGTGTACAGACAGTTTGCCGTGTGGTTCCCGGCTTAGAATAGGGTCAGCCCCAAGGCGATTAAAGGATTGAACCAGGGACGGGCAGCAGAGTTTTCCTGTGTATATTAAGATCATTACTGCGATCACCAATCCGCTTGCCAAGCGTGGTGATCATGGCATATCCCCCAATGGACAGCCCACCAAAAGTGGTATTATATTGGAGAGGCTTGTGTTCAGCAGTGGACGTATTTCGGCTGATGATGATGTGTATTGGGGGGGGGGGGGGGGGGATAAAATATTGAAAGTAGACAAAGTGTGAAGGCCGTTGGGGCAGACGAGTTCTGGAGTGGAGACCGCGGATCGGCACTCGCAGGGTGGGACGCCCCGCCGCCAGGTGGACCGACGACCTGAAGAAGGTGGCCGGTAGCGGCTGAATGCGGAGGACCGGGTGTGGTGGCGTTCATTGGGGAAGGCCTACGTCCAGCGGTGGACTTCTAGGGGCCGACATGATGAATGAGTGAAGCTTACCCTTAACGCAGTACAGTCTACGCGCGAACATTCGTGTTATGATAATTCCGACCAATTACTGAGGTGCTAATTGTGGCCGAATTTACCTCATTTGTGATTTATATCCGATGGTTTTTGCACCAGATTGAGAGAAACACCTCGTCCTATATACAAGATGGAGCAGAAAAGTGTCGCCAGCCGATTATTTCTTAACTAGCTGTTGCCCGCGACTTCGTCCGACGAAGGCTGAATACTACTAGGCCACGACTTTTGGCTTAGCGGGACGCGGCGCGGTGAGCGGCGCGGTTTCGGCAGGCGGAGGGCTGGCCGCTGATTGCGGCGCCTCGTGGCGTGCTGCTAACATTTTTGTACATTTGTTCTCGCCGCTCGCCGCCCCGCTCCTAGCTACCGCTGGCAGCGGCAAGGTCGTGGCCGAGCGGTAACACACCCGGTCCTCCGCCTTCTTGTCCATCTGTCAGCGGGGCGTCTCAACGGCCGTCGGTTCTGCGGCATATATGGCCCGCCCACTGCCACTGCAGCTTGCTAATCATTTGGCTGCGTCGGGGACCTTCGTTCTTCGTTGGATCTCTCCATGTCCTGTTTAATCCCAAACAAGGCTTTTATCCTGTGCTATAGAAATAAACTGTATAGGACAATTCACAAACATCCTAAGGCATAACATTCCAAGGCTTTTAGACTTTTCCACTATTCTGTGTTCCCAAATTCTTAGACCAGGATATTTTCTATCCTATCCCTATTCTATCTGCATTCTATAAATAGGATCGCTAGAAGACAATAACAAAGATATAACGGTATGCTGATTTGAGTCATGAATAAATCTTTATGAATATATTTCGCTCTGCTCGCGGCGGAAGTATTCATTCAATGATATATTGATACGATAACTTGCCTTAAACCGCATTTAGGAACATAAATTAAATTAAGAGAAAATAATAAATGTAAGCCTCGGGGTATAAAAAATTTAAAAAACAAATTAATTAATATTAATAAATAGGATTTTTTTCCCCATAGAACAGGGAATCCTAGTTTGGGTGCCAGGCTACTGCTTGTAATAATATATCTACATAGATATGTCTAGTATAAGGACCCTACTGTTCTTGAACCAATAAAGTTATTTGTATTTGTATTTTGTATTTTTCGGCCTTGAGAACGAGCCCTTTAAAGCCTACTAGCTGACCCTTGCCCACTTCGTTGGGTGGTAAACATTTTCCGACTACCACGAAAAAGTCTTTTTATTTTTCGGGCTCACAAATAACGTGGCTTTCTATTGGTAAAAGAATTTTCAAAATCGGTTCAGTAGATCCAGAGATTACCCGCTACAAACTCATAAACTTTACCTCTTTATAATAAAAAAAATACCTTTTTTTTTCAATGAAGTAAAAAAAGTAATGCTAGAGACAAAAGTCTTTAATCAGTGCGTCCTGCCTGTAATGACCTACGGTGCAGAAACGTGGACACTGACAGTGGGCCTGATCCACAAGTTTCAAGTCGCTCAGCGAGCTATGGAGAGGGCTATGCTCGGCGTATCTTTGAAGGATATGATTCGTAATGAAGAGATCCGACGAAGAACGAAGGTGACCGACATAGCCGAAAGGATTAGCAGGCTGAAGTGGCAGTGGGCGGGCCACATCTGTCGCAGAACCGACGGTCGTTGGGGCAGACGAGTTCTGGAGTGGAGACCACGGATTGGCACGCGCAGGGTGGGACGCCGCGCCGCCAGATGGACCGACGACCTAAAGAAGGTGGCCGGTAGCGGCTGGATGCGGAGGACCGGGTGTGGTGGCGTTCATTGGGGAAGGCCTATGTCCAGCAGTGGACGTCTAAAGGCTGACATGATGATGATGAAAAAAAGTGACGCTTCCAAGTTTTCCGAAAAACATGAGACGTTATGGATGTACCGCGTTCACCGCCGCACCTCTCTGCTACCCGCCACTCCCTCCCCAGAGTAGTGAGCATACGTTTGAGAAAATCGCATCTTGGTCATCAAAAAATTTGAGGACGTTACTAATTTGATCCTTGAATGTCCTCCTAGGACGACCTCTAGCTTTATTATAAAGAGGTAGAGTTTGTAGCGGGTAATCTCTGGATCTACTGAACCAATTTTGAAAATTCTTTTACCAATAGAAAGCCACATTATTTGTGAGTGTCATAGGCTATATATTAACCCGAAAAATTAAAAGAGTTTCGTGGTTGTCGGAAAATGTTTACCGCCCAACGATGTGGGCACGGGTCAGCTAATGTACACATTTTATTATCATCCGCAATTTTTTTATGACTACAGTTGAAAAAGTGTTAAGCTACTTACTAATAGCAATTCTTCAAATAGAATTACAACACATTACCGCTATACTACAATGGGCCGGCCCACACCCCCCCTGGCCCACAATATTGGCCCGTAATTGCCGGACCCCGTTGCTGGGCCGTACGTTCGCCGGCTCTTGTGGCGGGCAATCATTATCAAGATTGATCGCTTGCGAATCAGTTCCCTATAAAGTTATTGGGTATAGTGCTTATTGCGGCCGATTAGCGGGCTTAGCTGATGTTCTATCATCATCAGGTTATTTTTGTCTCCACTGCAGGAGCACAACCCTCTCTCATCTGCCAAAGACAGACGGAGGATTTGGCCTACACTCCCCGCGCTATTCTATGCTGTTCTATAAGCAACTAGATTTCTAGAGTCTGCAGTGAAAAAAGGACCCTAGACGTCCACTGCTGGACATAGGCCTCATCCGGTCCTCCGCCCTCCGCATCCAGCCGCTTCCGGCCACCTTCTTTAGGTCGTCGATCCAATGGCGGCGGGGCTTCCCACACAGAGTTCATTGTCTAGTTAGGTTAGGTCTAGTCTTGGTAGCCGGTTGGTTGTGCACTCGCCTCACGTTCATGAGGTCGTGGGTTCAAACCCCGCCCGTACCAATGAGTTTTACCAAATTTAAGTACGGTTTATTTATAATACCACAGGCTTTTCGGTGAAGGAAAACATCGTCAGGAAACCTGCATATGCCAAAGAAGAAATTCTGAGGCGTATGTGAAGTCCACCAAATCGGCTTGGGGCACCGTTGGTGGTCAGGGGTTTGGCACAAAAGATCCTGAAGGGTCGAAGTGTCGCCAGGTCTTCCTGGCCCCCTAAGAAGATAAGATAGGTCTAGTCACGACGCTTGGCAGGCGGATTGGTTTTCGCAGTAATGATCTTAATATAAACAGGAGTACGCTTCTGCCTGTTCCTGGTGCAATCCCTTAGTCGCCTTGACGATACCCACGGGAAGATTGGGGGTGGCCCGGGAACCACACTGTTCATCGCTTCGCATTTTAATTTTGAATTTGAAAAGTGACTGCTTTAGGCTTTTGTATATATATATTTTTCGATTTTCTATTTCCGCTACCGCTTATCACAGTAACATCTCGCGAGCGAGTTCCAATGAATTGGGCGTCCGACTAATGATAGCGACCCACTGACCCGGATGCTAGCGCCGGCCCTGTCTTATTGTTTTAATTTTGATTTATTCTTTCTATTTTCTTCGTGTGGTCTCTTTATTCAATAAATATATTTTATAGTTTTAATTTTTATCAATCAATCATTTATTGGTAGGTAAATCAAATTTACAAATCAGCATACATACAATAATACAATACATTGAGACTTAAATATAAATACAATTATTGAATTCCATTAGACTATTAATTTAAATATATTTCAAAATGCATATTGGGCCCGATTCTGAAGGCACACATTCAAAATTTGACAGCGCTAAAATTGGTTTCGTCTTTATCTTCATAATACTGTGTGACAAGGATAGCAACAGTTTTAGTGCTGTAAAATTTTAACATAGTGCCTTCATAATCGGTCCCATTATCACAATTATAACTTAACTTAATGTAGATGAATACTTAAATGAATTATTTAAGTATTCATCTACATTATAATATGCTTTCTCTAATAGATAGCCCTTCATTTTTCAACCGACTTCAAAAAAGGAGGAGGTTCTCAATTCGACGGTATGTTTTTTTTTTTTTTTTGTATGTTTTTCTACAAAGTGTCATAAGAGGGACTGTCTTTTATACCTTTTGGTATCTTGTTGTATATTTTGACACCTATATACTTAGTTGATTTTGAGGTCAAAGTTAAAGTCAAAATCATTTATTGCATATGAGTACACTTGGTTCATTTATACACGTAATTTATTTTTTATCGACTACCGCTTCCTAGGTGTTAGCGCTGTGAAGAAGAAACGGCGCAACAAACTTCACGCAACACATCTTTTAAAAATCAAGTTTGCATACAATTAATAAAGATTTTGCGAAGCTGAATTAACATTAGTACCAGGCATCTTTGTCATTCAAATAATCGTTTATTTTATAATAGGCTTTCTTACAAAGTTGTTTTTTAGTGTGAATCTTAAACTTTCTGTCCGTCATATTTAAGATTTCCTCTGGTAGTTTGTTGTAGAAGCGTATACATAGAGGCTCTAGTTAGTCTGGTAAATGGGCACGAAGGAGATCACTGTGTCTGCACGAACATCAGTATGCATATAGAAGAGCATATCGTGCTCTTCTATATGCATACTGATGTTCCGAAAGCAGTTTATTCTTTTCAAAATAACTTGTCAGTCTCTGACATAGAGCAGCTTCAGCGATTTTGGATATCACAGTACATAATATATTTAGTACTAGCTGTTGCCCGCGATTTCTTTCGCGCGGAAACTAACTTTCTAACATCACAAATTATTATGTATTTCCCGTAGCAATGGGATGTTTTTTCGGGATAAAAACTATCCTTTGACTTATTCTAGGATCTAACCTATATGTTTGCCGAGTTTCATCACGATTCATCCAGTTGTTGAAGCGTGACTGAGTAACAAACATCCAAACTTACGCTTTTTTTGTAAATATGGCAGACATTCATACCAATTTATCCAGTCCCAAACTAGGCAGAGCCTGTGCTATTCTTTTATACCTCGGGTTACATTATTGAAGTTTCAGTAAGGACCCAACTTTTTATAATAATAAATATAGCCTATGTTATTCAGTAGCATCCTAATGGTGAAAGAACTTTTGAAATCGGTCCAGTAGTTATTGAGTTTATTCGTTACAAACATACATAATTTTCCTCTTTATAATATTAGTGTAGATATGGATAAAATACTATTTAAAATTTTCTACCATTTATTAATGCACACATATAACATTCATTTATATAGTCTAGATCTGAAGAAGACAGAAAGCGCGTTGGGCCGCAACAAGAATTAATTTACATAAATAATTGCGCTGCGAAGTGGACGTGCGTTGATGTCTTTATTAAGACGCTACTTGATACTGTTGGAGTAAATTGATTCATTCATTTTAGGAAAAATTAAAAAACATTGCCGTGTGGTTAAGTGTGGGTTTAGTGTGTGGTAGAGTAAAACAGGACCACTCCAACTCTTCCCTTGGATGTCGTACAAGGCGACTAAGGGAATACATTATAAAACGTCAATCAGGCCTCCCCAACCCGTCTAGCCAGCGCGGGGAGTGTAGGCCTCCGTCTGTCTCCGGCAGATGAGAGAGGTTTGTGCTCCTGCAGTGGAGACAAAAATAACCTGATGATGAAGATGAGGAAAAATTAACGCGTAGGAACCTGCCAAAAGAGTGTCTGGAAGAAATCGCTTCAAGCGATAAATTGTACTATTAGTAACTTTCGTAACTTGTAAATGTATTTGTTTGTGAAAGTAAAGTGTATTGTATTGTATTGTATTGTATTGTATTGATTAAGATGTTATACGAACATATATCTACATCGCTGGGTTGTTTATTCCAATTAAGTCTACACTATTTAAATTATTTGAACGACAAAGATGCCTGGTACTAATGTTGCTTCAGCTGCGCACAATCTTTATAATATTGTATACAAACTTGATTTAAAAAAATGTGTTGCTGAAGTTTGTTGCGCCGTTTATTCTTCACAGCGCTAACTCTTAGGAAGCGGTGTATACTGTGATAGGTATCTTATCTTCTTAGACGGCCAGAAAGGCCTGGCGACACTTCGACCCTTCAGGATCTTTTGTGCCAAACCCCTGACCACCAACGGTGCCCCAAGCCGATTTGGTTGACTTCACACACGCCTCAGAATTTCTTCTCTGGCGTATGCAGGTTTCCTTATGATGTTTTCCTTCACCGAAAAGCCTGTGGTATTATAAATAAACCGTACTTAAGTTTCTTAAAACTCATTGGCACGGGCGGGGTTTGTACCAGGACCCCATGAACGTGAGGCGAGTGCCCAACCAACCGGCTACCACGGCTCTGTGGTGACAGGTATAGCCAACCCACCAAACATTAATTAGGAGTAGGAATCCTAACTGACACCTATCAGACTGATAACAAGAATGCCTAAAGCAAATAAACTCATCCAACGGTTTTATTAATATTACTAGTACGTTCTCGGCATTCCTGCCTTTGGCCATAAATGAATTCGGCGTTCGCAAAAACCGAGTTCGCCGTGGGCCCGTTACGGACTCTAGCGACGAAACCAGGTCGGCCCCTCCTCCCGCCACCTCCCTCCTCCCCTCCGCCCTTGATCTTGAGGAGATTCATTGATGGCGTTATGTTGTGCAATACGTTAGGCTAATTCGTCATCATCATCAGCCTAAATACGTCCACTGCTGGACATAGGCCTCCGCAATAGAATACCACTTTTGGTTAGATGTGCATTGGGGGATTTGCCATAACCACCACGCTTGGCAGGCGGATGGTGATCGCAGTAATGATCTTACCATACACACACAGGAGAACGCTGCTGCCCGTTACTGGTGCAATCCCTTAGTCGCCTTAACGACACTCACCACACGGCAAATTTGGCTAATTCGCAGTTTGCATATAGATATTTAGCATTTTGTACATAGAGATTTTGGCTTGCTGATTATTATTTCTTTGAAATTCTTGCTTCCATACCCTGTTCTCTAACTTCTGTCATCTAGAAACGTGGACCCTGACGGTGGGCCTGATCCACATGTTTAAAGTCACTCAGCGGGCTATGGAGAGGGCTATGCTCGGGGTTAGTTTGAAAGATATGATTTGTTACGAGGAGATCGATGGTCACCGACATGGCCTAAAGAATCACCAAACTTAAGTGGCATTGGGCGGGTTACATCTGTCGCATAACCGAAGGCTTTTGGGGCAGACGAGTGCTGGAGTGGATACTGCAGACGACCTGAAGGAGGTGGCCGAAATGGATGCGGAGGGCTGGGTACCGTTTGTGGTGGCGTTATATGGAGAATTCCAGCGGTAAACGTCTAAGGACCCACACGGCCGAAGGCTCTATAGCCGATAGGTTGATAATCTCCCCGGCCACACCTATACTACAGCCTTAAAACACACGTCTATAATCTCTTCAGATCAATCACACGAGACCTCTCATTACCTGTTCTATGATTAATGCGACCCACGATAAATACCGCGCCAACATCCGCAATCGCATGCAAATTGCAAGCTTGTCAGAATGGAGATAAGTGTTATTTTGTTATTTGCGAGTGTATTAGTTTATCAGTTTAAAGATTTGGAGTCGCCAGTTTTCATCATAAAAATAATTTATATAATGAATTATTGAGTTAAATATGTAGAGAGTAGAATAGGACCACTCCAACTCTTCCCGTGGATGTCGTACAAGGCGACTGAGGGAATACATTATAAAACATCAATCAGGCCTCCCCAACCCGTCTAGCCAGCGCGGGGAGTGTAGGCCTCCGTCTGTCTCCGGCAGATGAGAGAGGTTTGTGCTCCTGCAGTGGAGACAAAAATAACCTGATGATGATGAATGAATGAGTTAAATATGAAACGAGTTGAACATCGGTAAGTAGTCGCAAATCTTATAGTTTAAATTAAAAATATATATTTTTTAGACATTTATCCATATTTTTGTTAGTAGAATTTTATTAAAATATGTTAGTTGATTTTTTAATTAAAAATAAGATTGGAAACTTATAGAAATTCCTTAAAACCTGCTGCAAAGGGTATTAAAATGCACAAAAATACCAAATAAGTTTCAATTGTGCCGACGATCTTGAATGTTAAGTTCAACTGCAAAATTGAAACTGACAGACGATAAAATATATCAAAGAAACCCATGTAATTATTTTATATGTACGCAGTTTGTGTCATATGAATAGGCAAATTTTTACTGAAGGAAACTGTTCCATTGGTAAACAAAACGTACCCATGTGGACGAAGCCTCGGGCACCTGCTTATAAATAAAATAAAATGTATTTATGTAATTAGTGGGCCCGATTCTGAAGGCACACATTTAAAATTTTACAGCGCTAAAATTGGATTCGTCTTTATCTTCATAATACTGTGTGACAAGGATAGCAACAGTTTTAGTGCTGTCAAATTTTAACGTTGTGCCTTCAGAATCGAGCCCACTATATTGTTATTCTTAACTTGTATAAAAAAAATTAAAGTATTTATTTCATGTTTCACATTATGTTTTTACTATGTATGTAAATAGTTAGGGGCCACCCCCATTCTTCCTGTGGGTGTCGTTGACCAGGTACGGGCAGCTGCGTTCTCCTATATATTTTGACATCATTACCGCGATCACCAAGCGTGGTGTTTACATCAAATCCCCCAATGGTGGAACGATGATGAAACTGATAAACACTCAGTTCAAAATCATTTATCACAATTCACAAAGACAAATCGGCGAGCGTTTCAAACACCTCGCCGACCGGACAAAAAGTGAATCAGATCTCCGTAACTGTAAATATAAATTGGCGAAGGACCGTACGGTGGGCGATTGTCAGTTGGACACGGTGCCACTTAATTGTAGGTGCTATAAACAAACAAATAAGTACTGTCTGGTCACTCGGTAGGCCTGTCGATACTTTTGCGACGTGACGTCGTAATACTATCGTTTCCGACAGTAAATAATAGTTTTGACTCTATAATATCATATATATATATCTTATATATTTAAATGTTATGTATATAAATTGATCTATATATAGATATTTGTATCATTCACTTATTCGTGTATCGTCTATGTATATACTGGGCCCGATTCTGAAGGCACACACTTAAAATTTGACAGCGCTAAAATTGGTTTCGTCTTTATCTTCATAATACTGTGTGACAAGAATAGCAAAAGTTTTAGTGCTGTCAAATTTTAACATTGTGGCTTCAGAGTCGAGCCCATTGTTCGTTTATGTAATATGTATTTTCAAACTTTATTAAAAGTAGGTACATTTCTTTATCAAATTTGGTACTAAACGCATTATACTTGTCCTTTCGATTACTCTAAGGTTGACTGAAAGAGATCCCTAAGTGGGATAAGTCCGTCTTTGTACACCGTTTAATTCCTATTTTATTATTGTTGTTGTTGTTATTTTTGGTACAACTTTTGGGCGTTTACATACATACATACATATCAACAGCCTGAATTTATCAATATTTACTATCAGGAATTTTGCCGTGTGGTTTCCGGTAGAGTAGAATAGGACCACTCCAACTCTTCCCGTGGATGTCGTACAAGGCGACTAAGGGAACATTATAAAACATCAATCAGGCCGCCCCAACCCGTCTGGCCAGCGCGGGGAGTGTAGGCCAAATCCTCCGTCTGTCTCCGGCAGATGAGAGAGGGTTGTGCTCCTGCAGTCGAGACAAAAATAACCTGATGATGATGACTATCAGAAATATTGTGATATACTATTAATACCAATGATAGTAAGTGAGAGTTTGAATCGAACACCACACCCCCGAGACTCCATACCAGCCAACAGACTTGATTACCTACCAGGCGCATCGACTTGTCCGTACACGTTGTGCGTGTGTGCGTAAATTATAGTAGGGCTGCTTCACCCGGCGTGCGAACATAGTCGAACGAGAGAGGGACAACGTTGTACGTCAACAACATATGTGATTCTCTTTCAAACCAGCGGAAGGCGGCGTACTGCCACCCGTGCTCTATTTTGCGGGCGACGTTAAACTAGTAGCAAGTGTACCTACAGTAATAGTAATAAATGTTTTGTAATGATTTAGTTAGACCGTCGATATAACTATCGACTATCGATATTTTTGCAGCACTACAAACAAGCCTACCTGACCGCCATTGGTCGCGGGCGGGCGGCAAAAGGTTCGGTGGTTATATTTATTTCTTCGGCCTTTGTCGGCGTGCGGGGAATTGTAAAAATGTGCTTTATTGCGTTCGGCCGTTAAGGCTTTGTTACCGCAATCTCTACGAGGTTGTTTGCATACAATTAATATATTTGTGTCTTCTTTCTGTCAACATTGAGATGCGGCTGAATTTATTTACCACTAGCTGTTGCCTGCGACTTCGTCTGCATGGACAACTTAACATTACAAATTATTAAAAAACTCCTGAAGGAATAAAATGTTTTTTCGGGATAAAAACTATCATATGTCCTATTCCAGGACCTAACCTATATGTGTGAGAAGTTTCATCCCGATCCGTCCAGTGGTTGAAGCGTGATTGAGTAACAAACATACAAACTTTCGCATTTATAATATTAGTGGGATGGTTTGAATAAAAATTCTAGGACACTTAGTAGTATTAAAAGTAATAAATTATAATACCCGCTAAATTGTAATATTTTTTTACTTTTAAAACTTACATATATACATAATGCCGTGAGCATTATGTATATATGAAAGTTTTGCCTCCACTGCAGGAGCACAGCCCTCTCTCATCTGCCGGAGACAGACGGAGCATTTGGCCTACACTCCCCGCGCTGGCCAGACGGGTTGGGGAGGCCTGATTGATGTTTTATAATGTATTCCCTCAGTCGCCTTGTACGACATCCACGGGAAGAGTTGGAGTGCTCCTATTCTACTCTACCGGAAACCACACGGCATAGCCTATTGATAGCCTTACCTCTTTTTAAATATACCGCGGTGAGGCAAGTGCAACACGACTCGGAAACGGCGCCTGCGCCGGCGGCCACTGACCTGGAAACTCATCCGCATAATTATTGCACGTCCACTCCACTTGCCGTTCGATATAAACTGCTTTGTAGATCGACCTGAATAGCAACAAAGTAATACAAAATAATTATTTGTTGTTCAGAAACATGTTGGTACAGATAAAAAAAGAAGAAAAAGGAACTGTTTTTGTTGTATGTTTTAATAGTATATGATAATAGTATGTAAGTTTCATAATGTATAATACTTTCTACCCAAAGGACATCTGGAAGATATCGCCTAAAGCGATAGGCCGCCAATATTGTAATATTTTAAGCTTATAAAAAATAAATTAAAAAAAACATTTATTTACTACCATAATTGGCACACACAAAGCAAGAAAAAGGAAAAAAAATTAAATAAAAATTATAAGAACTAGAGCAAACAATAAAAAAAATTTAACATAGTTAAAATAGTATGCGTGTGCCGTGGCAGCAAAAGGGCAAAGACTCAGCATATGCCTAGACCAAGTAAGGTGCTAGGCGCTGATTTTCAGTCGCACCCGGTGCAGACAAGTTTGTCTACAGTGCCAAACAAAGAAGTAATAAATATGATATGTGTAATTGCAATACGTATGTACCTAGATAATATAATATAACACTTAGAATCACACCAAATGCATGAATATTATGAGTAAATATGACTAGAGAAAAAATAAAAAAAAATATTAATGAATAAATATAAAGATAAGGACTTAGAATAGAGACACCCTAGTGGGTATCATCAAGTCGACTAAGGGATTGCACTAGGGGCTAGCAGCAGCGTTCTCCTATATATATTAAGATCATTACTGCGATCACCAATCCGCCTGCCAAGCGTAGTGGTAATAGCAAATCCCCCAATGGACAACTCATCAAAAGTGGTACTCTATTGGAAGGCCTATGTCCAACAGTGGACGTATTTAGGCTGATGATGATGATAAGGGTTGTTGCGAATATTAGTATGTCTATGGACCGTATTTATTAAAACAGTTAATAGATATTGTATACACTACTTCTTACCGAACCACAGCCCACCGACTCTCAACTATCTTTCTTCAATTAGTCTAATATATATTTACATACATTTATAATGCTCACGCCTTGGTCCCAGAGGGGTAGACAGAGACGATGTATCGCCACTTTGCGCGATCCTGACACACCTCACTAGCCTCACTCACATTCATCAACCTTTTCATGCACCTCCTTATAGTCTTCTCATTTGATCCTTGAACGTCCTCCTAGGACGACCTCTAGCTATAGTTCCTTCCACATTCGCACTGTATATTACTTTTGTCACTCTTCTTTCACTCATACGCTCTAAATGTCCAAACCAACGCAACATACCCTTCTCTACCTTCGTTACTACATCTTCTTTTAAACCACACTTGTCACGTATCACTGCATTCCCCACTCTAATCTAATCATCATCATCAGGTTATTTTTGTCTCCACTGCAGGAGCACAACCCTCTCTCATCTGCCGGAGACAGACGGAGGATTTGGCCTACACTCCCCACGCTGGCCAGACGGGTTGGAGAGGCCTGATTGATTTTATAATGTATTCCCTTAGTCGCCTTGTACGACATCCACGGGAAGAGTTGGAGTGGTCCTATTCTACGCTACCGGAAACCACACGGCACTATAATCTAATACTTTAGTCTAATACAGATCATATATGTCTCATGCATAAAGAGTAAGTATCATCAAGCGGTGGAAGTAAGTCACTTGCCATGTAATATAGAGCGGCGCACGCGCAGCAGGCGACCATACCGCGCGCTCCGCGAAGCGAGACGCGCGCGCGCACCGGCTGCCCGGCTGGCGATCTTGTATCTTGATATTCATTCTGAGCACAGATTTCTTACAGATATTTATTAATAAGTAATTGAATTAGACTAATACATTTAAAGGCCTCCCCCATCCTCTGCCAGGTGTGTCTGTCTGCGGCGAGGCTGGAATTAATTCTTAAGTAGTTTGTTATTTTTTTATTATAATTGAAATACTAGAATTTAAGAATTTTATAATACTTTGTAAACTACAGAAGGCTTGATAAATAAAAAAAAGTACATTTAACGTCGCCTGCAAAGTAGAGCGCAGCTGGCAGTACGCTGCCGGCTTTACGCACACATACAAAAGATTGGCTGATGCATCTGTAGGTTTTTTTTTATTGATTAAGAAAATACAATAAGATAATCTTAAATTTCTAAGTCTTCTAACTAAACCAAAATTGAGGTTAATCTGTAGAAGACGAGTTCGCAACAATAAGTTGTCTACTTTTAAAGATTATAACATTTACATACAACTAAGGTACATTTCATATTTATAAGATGTAGTCATTATTCTGTTAGGTAGGTAATTAAATCAGTTAGCTTGTATGTATTGCGGGGGTGTGGCTAGATTGAGAAATGGGTAACTACGTATGTAGTTCAAGTTGCAAACTACAGTAGTTACAACGTAGTTAGGGTCAACTACATGTAGTTAACTACTTTGGTTGACGTTTCTGTACAAACTTACTATTTCTTCAAACGGGTATTTTACATATACTCATAATACTACGATCTATTCGGTTTCTCGTAGAAATAAGACGTTTTTTTCGGAATAAAAACTATTCTATGTCCTATTCCAGGATCTAACCTATATGTGTACCAAGTTTCATTCCGATCCGTCCAGTGGTTGAAGCGTGATTGAGTAACAAACATCCAAACACAACCACATTTATAATATTAGTGGGATACCGTTTGACTATCCATTCATTTGCACAATCCTTATAGTTATGTATGACAAACCAATTTTAATGCCTTACTTTGTGGGTTCTTTCACCAAAAAACAAATGACAAACGATCCATTATTATACTTTCGTTCATACAAATGGAGGTCGTCATTATGGTGTTTAAAAACATCTATTGTTTCCACAAATATTTTGGCCCGAGAGCTTTCTCGGTTTGATGAAAAACACATGTGTGCAGTTTGCCGAAGAAAGCCTTTCTGTAGACAATAAATAAATAAATAATACAATAGTCCAAGCACCATAGATAATAGTCTAAGGAATCAATAAGAACCAATTTTTTTCTATGTTTTGTTTCTGCCTGAGTTCAAAGACATTTTTAATGTGGTTATGTTTTTTTGTCTTTATTATTTACTAGCTGTAAGGAAATACTATTATCTGCAATTATATATTTGAAAATATTATATAATATTATACCTTATCTACTAATATATTTGAAAACTAAAAATGTCTATAAGTTTTGATTGAGTTAGCCGATTGCGATGATATAAAGACTCAATGTTAAGTTAAGCCCTATATTTTTGTGAAAAGTCTATAAAATCCGTTCAGTAGTTTTTAAGTGATGCGTGCACAAACTCACAGACAAACAGACAAAAATTCCAAAAATGATTGAAATGTGTTTTATTACTTATCCTTAGACCCCTCATTTTTGCAAATATCTTCAATGTACAGAAACGCGATGTTTACGATTTTATTTATTATATTTATACCACAGTGTCTGAAGACAAAATTCTTCAAACAGTGCATCATACCCGTAATTACCTATCCGAAACGTGGATACTGACAGTGGGACTAGTCAGTTGCTCAGCGGGCTATGGAAAGAGCTATGCTCGGAGTTTAAAAAGACAGGACCTGAAATGAGGTGATCCGCCAGAGAACTAAAGTCTTCGACCTAGCTCAAAAAGTCAGTGTCACATCTGTCAGAGAAACGATTACCGTTGGGGTAAACGAGTCTTCGGGTGGAGACCGCGACTGGGCAAGCGTAGTGTGGGACGCCCCCTGTCTAGATGGAGCGACGATCTGCGTAAGGCGGCTGGCAGTGACTGGATGAGAAGAACCGAGCATAGGGTTCAGTGTTGCGAGAGATTTTTGTCCAGCTGTGGATTCTTTCAGGCTGATGATTATGGTTATTTATAGAGGGTAAAACGAGAACTTCGAACTTCAAACAAATTCCGAGCATAGCCCTCTCCATAGCTCGCTGGGCGACTTGAAAGCCCGTGCATGTTTATCATAATTACCAGTCACTCTCGCTTTGGAATTCTACTAACAATACAATTTACCTGACTCCTAGCTAATAAAGCTTTTGTACAAGCTCATTGAAGGCACTTTTAAAAGTACTTTTTGCGCAACTGAGACTTGACAATGGCTAGTGGGCGATCTCAAGACACGCCTGATTTGTCGTCCGATTCTACGACCCTACAGCGCGCATTGTTAGGCCCCTGGGCAGTGATAGAAGGGTTCTGGGTAGGATTTGTCTACCCAGCGTCTAAAATAAATAAAAACAAAGGTATTTTTCCCCTGTTCTTTGCTTAAATTAGTTGTATATGTTTTTATTTAGACAAAATTTTACAAAAAGAAAACCGAGCATATATGTAGAGAACTGTGAAATTGAAAAAATTGGTTTGAAATCGATACAGTAACCCTCAAAAATCCTTCTACTCCCGTCAACGAGAGAAAAACTATAATATACATACATAACCACATATATATTTATACTGAGTGAGACAGATAGTGCTCTTTTAGTTTAGTTTTAAAGGTTGTTACCGACGTACTATCTCGAATGACCGTCGGCAGTTTATTCCACATCTGCGCGGCTCGGACAGTGAAGGAATTGAAAAAGAATTTAATTTGGTGTTGGATTATATGTAGCTTCTCTTAAATAATAGCTTAATCACTACGCTGGGCAGGCTGATTGCGTTTTAAATACAAATACAAGACACAGCTTTAAATGTATATATTTAATATTATCATCAGGTTATTTTTGTCTCCACTGCAGGAGCACAACCCTCTCTCATCTGCCGGAGAGAGACGGAGGATTTGGCCTACACTCCCCGCGCGGGCCAGACGGGTCGGGGAGGCCTGACTGATGTTTTATAATGTATTCCCTTAGTCGCCTTGTACGCCATCCACGGGAAGAGTTGGAGTGGTCCTATTTTACTCTACCGGAAACCACACGGACTAGATAAATGATGTGAATGTCTGCCATATTTATAAAAAAAGCGTAGATTTGGATGTTTGTCAATCACGCTCAATCACGCTTCAACCACTGGACGGATCGGGATGAAACTTGGCACACATATAGGTTAGGTCCTAGAATAGGACAAAGGATAGTTTTTATTCCGAAAAAACATTCCATTGCTACGGGAAATATATAATCATTTGTGATGTTAAGTTGTCCACGCGGACGAATTTAATATACAAACCAAAAACATCAGGCAACTCTGTCTTTAAAAACTTATCAAGGACCCCAAAATTCCCTTTCAATTCCCCATCAAAGTCTTTCAAGCTCCCCACAGCGCTCTATAGTCCACTAATACAATCAGTGACCAAAATATTTACCTTTATGAGCTTCTGACTACCTTCACTCACCTTTTGTCACATTGTCCTCCATTCGTCACATAGTCTGTCACATTTGTCACTGCAGATTTATTATAGTCCACCTTATTTTGTACAATGCCCTTTTTGGCAAAGAACAATAGTTTCGGTGGCAATGTTCTAAGAAAGATAAAAGGAAGGTAGCTGAATGTGAAGTTGAATTGGTACAGGTTACCTTTTGTGAATTTTGGGTTGCGTCAGAGGCACATAGCTCTGAGACTGAATACATAAGAATTTTAGTTTTTCTATAGAAACCTTTAGACGAAATAAAAATAAACTAGTTTTACCACTGTTCAGATATAGTAAGGTCAGTAAAGGAACACTGACGGTGGGCCTGATCCACAAGTTTCAAGTCGCTCAGCGAACTATGGAGAGGGCTATGCTCGGCGTATCTTTGAAGGATATGATTCGTAATGAGGAGATCCGACGAAGAACGAAGGTGACCGACCAAGCCGAAAGGATTAGCAGGCTGAAGCGGCAGTGGGCGGGTCACATCTGTCGCAGACCGACGGCCATTGGGGCAGACGAGTTCTGGAGTGGAGACCGCGGGTCGGCACGCGCAGGGTGGGACGCCCCGCCGCCAGATGGACCGACGACCTAAAGAAGGTGGCCGGAAGCGGCTGGATGGCGTTTATTGGGGAAGGCCTATGTCCAGCCAGTGGACGTCTAAAGGCTGACATGATGATGAAGGTCAGTAAATCGTTTACGGGGCAATGTATCCGCTTCTACGATTGTCAAATTCTTTGACAGTCCTTTATAAACTAAATCTGTGAAGTGACTTGACCTGGTGCTGGCAGAATACCAGCGCTGGAGTTCGCGTAGCGTGCTGCAGCATTATGCTGAGTCAGCGCCTTCTAGTTGCTGCGACACATACCTTGATTATTTTTAAATCGTAATTTATTATTTCTGTTCTGTTTATTTCTCATGTATGTATGTGTCGTGGCTATGAATAAATGACCTATTCTATTCTATTCTACAACAAACTACCAGAGGAAATCTTGAATATAACAAATAGAAAGTTTAAGATTCACATTAAAAACAACTTTATAAGAAAGCCTATTATAAAATAAACGATTATTTCAATGACAAAGATGCCTGGTACTAATGTTAATTCAGCTTCGCAAAATCTTTATTAATTGTATGCAAACTTGATTTTAAAAGATGTGTTGCGTGAAGTTTGTTGCGCCGTTTCTTCTTCACAGCGCTAACACCTAGGAAGCTAGTACATGTATAAATGTACCTAGTGTACTCATATGCAATATTGATTTTGACTTTGACTTTATCCAATCCAGTACGTCAGCTAGGCGTCATAACATGAACACCAACAGTGGGACTAGTCCGAAAACTCAAAGTCGCTCAGCAGGCTATGGAAAGAGCTATGGTCCGAGTTTCTCTAAGAGACAGGATCCGAAATGAGGTGATCCGCCAGAGAACTAAAGCTCAAAAAGTTAGTACGTTGAAGTGGCAGCGGGCTGGTCACATCTCTCGGAGAGCCGATTACCGTTGAAGTAAACGAGTTCTCGAGTGGAGATCGCGACGTGGCAGGCGTAGACGATGCCCCCTGGCTAGATGGAGCGACGATCTGCGTAAGGCGGCTGGCAGAGACTGGATGAGAAGAAACGAAGATCGGGTTCAGTGGCGCGCCTTAGGAGAGGCCTATGTCCAGCAGTGGGCGCTTACAGGCTGATGATGATTATGATTGTTTAATAAGTTACATTATTATTATATCAAGTCCTTTGTACACAATTGTATTCCTATATGTTACTGATGTTCTTAATTTTTTGTATAATAAAACGTTTACTCACCTACATATTTAACCTTATAAGAAATCTTTTTTATTAAATTTATTTTTATTTAAATAAATAATAATACAATGCAGACAGTACTTTAATAAAATAAGTGATTTTTTATAAATAAACTTTTCCCTCAAGAAAAAATACCAACCAACTTCAGGAAAAGAGTGCGAATACAAAGCTACGTTAGTCAGTTAGCGCCATCTATTCGAACTATTTTTAAACTAAACAGGCTTGAACATAGTCTTAATTTTCTGTAAAACCGACATCTAGTATCTCTATTGTGTACTTTTTACTACAAGAATTTCAATCTACGTGTGATAGATGGCGCTGTTCCGAGTTATAAGCTACTAAGAACTCTAAATGCCTAGTTCTACTTATGTGCAATAGATGGCGGTGTAGGAATTAAATTGATATTTTCCTTGATTTGTACATATTTTAAAAATATCTTTCGTTTATTAGTTTGCATTAATATTAACGAATGATTCGTTTATCATACATTTAAAGATCGAAATAGACAGTTTTTATACTCGTATATCGAAACAAAAATCTCCTGCATCGATTAATTTGAATATTGTTTTTTTTTCAGCGAAGGTTTTGGATCCGTCTGCTGTCCTGTCCTCCCATATACATATTATATTACCTACCTATGTTTCATTCCAAACCAATAGCACGGCCAATAAACAAACGCTATTTGCGTCTCGGTAATATATACATGAGAGGTTCACCAGTAGCAAAAACAGGTTTGTATTACCATGTAAACTTTGCGGTCCACTAAGGAACACCATCTATTATTCATTGTGTTTTCGAGACGCAAATGAATTGTTTTCATATCACTATTGATTTAGAATGAAGTTACATAGTATGCGAATGTATCAAAGTTTGGATGTTTGTTACTCAATCACGCTTCAACCACCGGACGGATCGTCATGAAACTTGGCACACATATAGGTTAGGTCCTGGAATAGGACATAGGATAGTTTTTATTCCAAAAAAACATCCCATTGCTACGGGTAATACATAATAATTTGTGATGTTAAGTTGTCCACGCGGACGAAGTCGCGGGCAACATATAGTGAATTATAAAGCAATGAATTAACAAAGTGATAATACAATTTATTATGTATCTACATACATAAATACATAAAGATCACTCCCTGGTCCCGGGGGGGTAGGCAGAGACGATGCGTCGCCACTTTACGCATTATGTAATATCCAGGAGTCTGGGCTGTATAGTCCATGTAGTATATAGTTCATCATCAGCCGAAATACGTCCACTGCTGAACACAAGCCGTCCCAATAGAATGCCACTTTTGGTGGGCTGTCCATTGGGGGATTTGCCATAATCACCACGCTTGGCGACTTACGACCACCCCAAATCTTCCCGTGGGTGTCGACAAGGCGACTAAGGGACTGCACCAGGGACGGGCAGCAGCGTTCTCCTGTGTATATTAAGATCATTACTGCGATCACCAATCCGTCTGCCAAGCGTGGTGATTGTGGAAAATCCCCTAATGGAGAGCACACCACAAGTGTCATTCTACTGGGGAGGCTTGTGTTCAGCAGTGGACGTATTGTCACGCTTGAGCTGTGTAGCTAATAAAACCCAAGACATGAACAAAGAATAAGATAGTTTTATTAAAGATTTAGATGGGTCGTGATCGACCGCCCTGATGGCAGTTTCTAGGTTTGGTCGAGCTTCAGAGGTGTTCCGCTACTGGCCTGGCTGTCCCTGCTGTAGTGTGGACGGTGACTGCAGGAGTCTCCGATGAGGGCTAGGTGCTGGCTCTGCAATGAGTGTCCGCAGCTCGTCCAAGGGGTCCAAGGCCAAACGGTGTAGCGGAGAGTGTAGGTCAACGATGTGAAGAGAGCTTCAACGTTAACTTCGACGTTAACTTAGACGTTAACTTAGAACCCTGGAAGATTTAGCGGGATTAGATCCTCTTCCAGTGAGTCTCCATGCATCCACCTTTCCACACCATTGCAAGTAAGCTGGGCCATGATGGGTGGTTTGATTGTGGCGATACATGGAGATTAGAAACGGAATAGCACAGTGGTAGGAAGGTGAAAATAGAACAT